>JBBPBX010007526.1:0-17513 GCA_038048925.1 Garcialebias charrua
AGCAAACAAGCAACACAGCAAGAGAAACTGGGGTTTTTGATATTCTTTTTGAGCTTTCCAAAGACGTCCATGGTTCAGGAACAAAATATCTAAACTTGAGTTAGAGACACAGTGAGCAAAACAATAAAAGAGAGATTTTCTGATATCAGTTCAACAAATCCAATCCATACGGAGGAAAAACAAAACTGTCTGCTACCCTGATGCATGCTCAAAACTGTCTGCTCCGATCAGAATCTATCAGACAAAACAGGCTTTGTAGAAGAAGAGGTTGTGATCCCAGTTTCATGGAGACCAATTTCACTAGAATCCGTTTACATGTAGCATTTATTAGATAAATGTTCCAATTCAGAGATCATAAATGGACACAGTTCCACTGATTTTTATGTTTTAATAAAGGGGTCATCTGTACATCCACACCGGGAGTTATTTTTGTAAATACGGTATACACGTTCATACATGTTTACTGTTTCAGCCTTGAATCAAATTTTTTTTAATGGGTTTGATTGATAAAATAAAGATCTTTATATAATTCATCCATCCATCCATCATCTTCTGCTTATGGCAACAGATTGAGCAGGGAGGTCCAGACATCTCCTTCCACAGCCACCTTTTCCAGCCATTCTGGGAGGACACCAAGGTGTTCCCAGGCCAACTGAGAGAGAGTGTCATGGGTCTTCCCCAGGGTCTCCTCCAATTCGGACATATCCAAAGCACCTCCCTAGGGAGGCGCCCAGGAAGCATCCTTACCCAGTGTTTCCCCTACCATTATACAAGCTGAGCGCCCCGCCAACAGAATACAGTGCCCAATCTACCAAACCATGCCCACCCACCCCCAACCACCTGTCGGCAATGACGTAACACTAAGCTAGCGGCTCACAATGCAGGTGCACGAGCTAAAAAGCTAAAGACAGCCTCTTCCCTCATGCTGAACCCACAAGTTGACAACTTGAGGATGTCCTCAGCATGCAAACTTCATGCACATGCTACACACCTGGTTTCCAGTTCTTGGTATATGTGGCAGTGCTACAACACTGCATACAGGCTTGGTAAAGTTACTATAGCAGTTTGGGTAAGGCTGAATTATTTTGAAAATTCATCGTCATCCTAACATGAGTGAGAGACCAATACTTTTCCGATACCATGCATTCATGTTCTGCTGCTAATAATATATTTGGTCAATACAATGGTCTCTTGTTAGACTTCATGTCCGCACCTGTTTTAGATAACAGTGATGTGAGAAGTGATGAAAATCACATTTAAGTGTCTGTGACATCATCTTTTATCTTTGCATATAGTGACAACATAAATATCTTGAATCATTCAACTATGTTCGTTTTAGCAAACAAAATTATGTTTTAATGAAAGTTCCTTTCAAAGTGAGTTTAAAATTAAAAACCGTGTTTCTTCACGGGACATCCGACTACATGCGAATGCAACATCTGTGACGTAAGATGAAGAACCTCAGTTTGCGGCTGCAATGATAACTTCATTCTCTGCCAGATCGCTTTTTTTTTGTATAACTTGAAAAATGCCGTTACGTTGTGTCACATTTGGGTGTTCTAATATCATCAGTGAACAAGTGAGCCTTTTCACTTTCCCAAAAGATGAAATACTTCGTCAAGTATGGAATAAACAAAGCTGCCCCCCCCCCTCGGAGCTCCCTCGCTTCCTGAAAAGGTAAGACTCAAATAAATACGGGTGCAGACCTAAATTAGAACCTGCTGTTTCTTGTTCATCTAACTTTCTGCTTCCCAAACTGAAGACAAATCGCTCAAATCTTAACTTAGATTGCTAAATTAGTCGGTTTATTTATTGTCCGCCATGAATATGTAAAAGGGGCGTTCTAAAGACGTTCTTCATCCTACGTCACAGATGTTGCATTCACGTGTAGTCGGATGTCCCGTGAAGAAACACGGTTTTTAATTTTAAACTCACTTTGAAAGGAATTTTCATTAATATATCATTTTGTTTGCTAAAACAAATATAGTTGAATGATACAAGATATTTATATTGTGTCACTATATGCAACGTTCAAAGATGATGTCACAGACACTTAAAAAATGCCACAGGTTTTTCTTATATTGTGCAGCTCTAATTGTAGTAGTCTTATGTGTGTGTGCGGGTTAGAAGTCTTTTCAAGATATGGTGGCATGTTTCTGACAATTTTAGAAATGACAAATAAAAAATGTTTAGGGAAAAACTGTTTCTATGCGGATAAGGTCCAAGACTGAAAGCAATTGTAACAAGCCAATTAGATGATTGTTTACTGCTGATAAAGTGTTATTGATGTATCTGCATTATACAGTGTAATAAAAAAAATGTTTTAAGTGATTAAAATGTAGCCTAACCTAGAAGAAAGTTACAAGAAACTGTAAAAATCTTAAAGCAAAATTAAAGGACTTCAGAGACATGGCAGCAGAAAGATGGGTGAAAATGACTCCTGGTTAATAAAAACCACATCATGAGGCACCGACATCCCGCCTGGCCTTTTCAAAAAGCTGTGAAATGGTAATGCGACAACTGGTGCGAAACGCGACGTTGCTTGCTCCGATGTGTCAAGTTATAGGCTTCATTAAACAACATCTATGCATGTGAAGGACAGCGTTATCTTTGCAAGCAAAGGTCAGGTACCATCTGAAAATTAGTATGCCATTTGGATATCTATCTACATCTTATTTTAGATCCGGTTTAATGTTTTTTACCATGCAGAGCAAGGCTGAAGCTGCAAGATGCTAGTTTTTTCTAGCTGCTTGAAGCCCCTCAGAGGGTTTTACTGCCCATCTACCTAAAAATAGGGAGAGATCCATTTCAGACTGTCCATTAGTGTAATTAGAGATACTCCCCAAGCCGACAAACTATGTTATTTTCTTGCGTTATGTTGTTCTTGTCTGATTTAGTAGCACAGAATGCCTCTAGCTGGGTTCTGATATGACATCCATAACTGTGGAAGCCGTAATGAACTGTTTGTCAACCTGTCAGCCTGAGAATAATCACATCTGTGAATTATGATTTATTTTCACACTAGGCTCCATGTGGGCACTCATCCTCTGAGGACGCATGTACTAGTTAGGACATATGTTAGAACACAAGAGGAAATTTAGGATTTTATGTTAAACTGCAATTTAACCACAAAACAATTTGAAATGCATGACAGGACTCATCAGTCCTCATGTTTCAGTTACTATCATCACAGACTTTCAAAGGTTCTGTATGTGGTACAAACGTTTGGGCTACTTTTGCTCATATCTGATTAAAACAAAGTAAATTAAATAAAATAAAAAATTTGTATTAGTTCATCAAACTACTAAATTTTATAATATCCTTAAATGTGTTCTTTTTGCTGACGACACTACTTTCTTTTATTCGGGTAATGACTTGGAGCAAATGTTGGAATTAATGAAGAAGGAATGTGTTAACTTACAAACTTGGTTTAATTTAAATAAGTTATCACTAAATATCAAAAAAACAAATTATATGATTTTCAGTAGTAAAAAGATAACTACTGCAGTTCCCTTCAGAATCGACGGTGTTGAAATATGTAGAGTAAAATAAATTAAATTATTGGGTGTAATCATTGATGATAGATTGTCATGGAAGCAACACATAAATTCCGTTAAAATTAAAATATCCAAATCCATTGCAGTACTATATAAGCTAAAGGACCTACTTAATGATAAAGCTTTGTATTTGCTGTATAATACAATCATAGTACCACATTTAATTTACTGTGTTGAAATCTGGGGTATAGCGTGCAAAACTACAATGAAACCTATTTTAGTTTTACAGAAAAGAGCATTAAGAATTATAACAAGAACGCATTATTATCATCCATAGTGTATTATGTCATTAATTGAAGTTGCTAGGATTTTATAATTTGGTGGAATACAATATATTTTTTACCAATGTATAAAGCACAAAATAACACTCTACCTTCAAATATTCAAAAGCTTTTTGTAAAAAGGAAAAGTGGTTATAATTTAAAGGGAACAGTCATTTTTGTTAAACCACAATATAGAACTAGTTTAAGGGGTCGTTATACTTTAATACAGTACAGTACATGGAATTGGTATATGGAATGTCTTGGAAGATTATGTTAAAGTTGCTCAGTCAATGTCTGTATTTAAGAAAATTATTAAGAATAGATTGTTGAAAAGTTATGTGTAAATGTTATATATTTACAATCTCTATAAATTGGTTACATCATTATGAGTTATAAATATGGTTCATGGATAGTTTTTGCTTGAATTAATTGTTTAAATGGAAATATATTTTTTAAAAGGGGCAGATATTATAAGATTGTTTTCTTCTTCTGCTTCCTTTCATTTTAAAATTGTAATTTTATTTCTCCATATCGTTCTGTAAATGTTTTTTTCTTTTGTCTTTTAAATTTGAAATGAATAAAAAAATAAAGAAATAAATGTAATAAAGGCCTAACATTCCTTAAAGGAACGCATATTGCATGTTACTCTTAATGCAAGAATTTTAACCCAATAATGCCTTTTGTGAAAAGACGTTTCGCCCTCATTTCGCCCTTGTTTCACCCTCTATCCGGAGGGTTTCATCAGTCTGAGTCTCAAGTAATGTGTTTTCCCACTAAGCAGTACACACCTTTAGTGGACCAACCAGTTTGCTGGTGATGGTTTCTGGATGGTTAGTGGGAAAACATTTTATTTGGGACTCCTCAGACTGATGAAGCCCTTCGGATAGAGGGCGAAACATCTTTCCACAAAAAAAAAACCTGTCCAGATGACCTGACTGAGCATTATTGCCATACCATACCATACCAACTTTATTTATAGAGCACTGTATGCACCCAACAGAACCAAAGTGCCGTACACAATCATAAAATACAATAATCATAAAATGGAAACGTCAAGTGTAAAAACAGTACTAAAATAATAAAATATAAACATAATAAAACAAAGTTAAAACATCTCAGATTATGCCAAAGGCCAAAGAAAAAAGATGGGTTTTAAGAAGAGACTTAAAAACAGCAAGTTATTGGATTTTGTATCTGGATGATTGAGAATGAACTTTGACGGCGAGAGTTTTAAACTAAAATTTTACAATAAGAAGGGACAGACGTATAGCCATTTTGCTCCAACCCTGTAAATAATATGCACAATCTTGAAATAGTCTTGGAGATCCAGTGCGAGTGTTGAGAATGACTCTGTACATCTACTTTTGTAATTTTATCTCAATAGCTGTACATTTTTATGTTGCCTGATACTGATTAGCTGTGGTAGTCATCTTGAATTTAGTTGACTGCTTAATTGGTGACTAATTTCTGGGAGGTATATTAAAATCTGTCCAATATGTTCTGAGTGTGCATGCGCGCACGCACACACAGAAGCAATATTGCCCTTTAGCCTTCAGAAGCAGGTGATAAATAATGTGAACCAAACTTCCACTCTAAAGTTAATTTGGAAGATACTCCAACCAAAAGGTAACAATTCAACATTTGGATTTAACTTGTGGATTAATACCGAATCCATCAAATCAAAGACTTTGAATCTTTGTTTCATGGAGGAGCACCGTTTACGATTACCAAAAACAGACCAATGATTCAACACTGACAGATTCCAACATTTATCATTAAAAACTAATCTTCAAGGCAGATTTTCTGTTGTTCTTAATTTTTCCTCAAAGCCCCCCTCTTTATTGTAAGCTGAACTGAGGTTGCGGGTGCCAATATTAGTTAAGTATTTATTTACAGACCCTGGCACAGCTGAACTGTGAATAATTCATCTACAGGAGTCTGTCGACAAGACGGTCTAATGCAGGAGAAAGAAAATCAATGAAGCTATGATGGGCAGCAGACTCCAGCATATCTGCTGTTGACCTGAGCCCAGCTTTAGGTGAGTGAGTGTGGCGTTGGAGCTCGCAGCCCTATGTAAAGTGATCAGGTCTTGATCTGCTGATCGGAGTGAAACCGTGTCCGCCGAGGACAGACAGGCCACAGGGAAATGTCGTTTTCACGTTCCTCATGTTATACACTGTAGACAGTATCTCTAGTATATACAAGAACCTTTAGTTACAGACAAAGGAAGACTGATCTGCTGTTCAGACCACTTAAAGCTCATAGATCTGATAAGAAAGGTCTGCAGAACTGAGAGGTCATGAAGAAAACCTGCTTGATACGGTTTAACGCATTACACACAGCAGGTTTTAAACCTGAAGCTATAATACACCTCATTATACATACTGAAATACATTTTTAAATACTGTGTAAAAATGAACAATTTTTGAGTACACAACAATGTGGTGTTTACCTAAAAATGAAAAAAAAATCTGATTTTGAGCAAGATTGTAGTGAATATTTTGGAATTGAAAATTTGTTATTTGCGTAATTCATTATGTTGTGCGTTGTTTTTGGTAACATAAAGACAAAAAATATGAAATAAATTACATAAAAAGTTTAAATTTCACCTGAAAAATGCACATTGTTAATCTTGTGTCATGTTTCCACCGACTTAATACTGGACACCATACAGGATCCTGGAAGTTGAAGTCCCATAGGTTGGTCCCAGTACAAATTTTAAGTCTTGCCTCCTCCATGTAAACTTAAATAAAAGCTTTAATTAGTTACTCCATATTTAAAAAATATATATGTTAAGAGTTATCCTACTTTGTCATGCTGAAACCCCCAGTCTTGTCTGCACAGAGACAGGTCAGTTATGGCCCGGTTCTGTACATATGAGACGGGCACAGCCGCTCTGCGTGAGCTTCCCAGGGTCAGCACCCGATAAGGAGTAATTTATTTTATTTTTCTGGCTTCCATCATGTAGATAGATTTGCACTTTCACCCATTTCTTTCATCATCAGAAACAGAGAAGGCCAGTGAGGTCGCACGTAGTCACCCCACTGAAGCATTCTGATAGGCTGTGCTCCTGGGAGAAGGCGGAGCCTAGGGCCAAGAAAAAGGATGGAGGGTTGAGCCACGTCAGCTCTTCCAGTTTTGTGAGCTCCTTGCGTGTCGAGTCGGAGACATTCAGCGCTGAAATTGTAACTCTTGCCAGATGAACATTAAATTGGTAAACGGAAATTATATCTCTTGATTTATTTGAGGTAGAGCAAGTTTCCTCTCCATCTGGGAATAAACGAACCAGATGCCGGGGGTAGAGGGACCGGTTTCAAGGATGGACATGGTCCAGATTCTCACAAATAGGTGGGCCTTAATAAGCCCTATATCGCTAGAGCACAGACTCTGTGTCCAAAAAAAAAAAAAGACAGCTCGCATAAACTGGGTCATGCCCAGTCTGCCCTATAATAAAATTTGGGGTGCTGTGTTTCTCCTAGATAACTCATCTCACATTAATTTAAAAGCTTACGAACAAAAATATCAAAATCTATTGGAGTACTATATAAAGTGAAGGAGTTATTTAATGACAAAGCCCTGTTTCTGTTATATAATACATTAATTCTTCCTCATTTGATTTACTGTATTGAAGTCTGGGGTAAAGCTTGCAAGACAATCACAAATCTGGTCTTTATTTTACAAAAAAGAGCTATAAGAATTATCGCTAGAAAAGACTACACCCATCCATCAAATATATTGTTTTGTAAATTGAGAATTTTGAAATTCTATGAATTGGTTGATTATAACATTTTAATATTTATGTATAAGGTCCACAAATACGTATTACCTTCCAACATTCAAATTAAATTTGTTAAAAGAGAGAGTTATTATTTTTTAAAGAGGATAGAAATGTTTGTGAAGCCACGGTTTCGAACTTGTTTGAAGGAAAGATGTACTTCAATCCAGGGTATAGGTTTATGGAATGGTTTAGAGGATGACTTTAAAAATATCAGATCTCTGTGTATATTTAAGAGAAAGGTTAAAACTAGTTTTTTGAAGATATATGATCAAGTATAATTGAATCCTAGTTTTTTGAAGATATATGAACAAGTATAATTGAATCTAAAGAAACTGCTGTTTGAGCTGATGTATTTTTCTTTTTAGTATTGCTTTTATTTTATATTATATTTTGTTTTAAATATGTTGAGGATAAAAAGGAGCAGACATCATAAGATTTATTCTTCTTCTGCTTCTTTTCATTTTGATCTGTGTATTATTTGTGTTTTATTGTAAACATTTTTTGTATTTTAAATGAATGAATAAAAATTAAATTAAATTAAATGAAAATAAACAGATCTAAAAGGTGCTTCAAAACCAAAAAATTGGCGTCCACATTTAATAAAACTTGAATATATTTAAGGGTGTCGAGCAGAAGATGTAACATGAACACAAAGCTTCAGTGTGAGAAGAGGAAAATGTCTGCTCTCTTTAGTAGAAGAACGACAGAACAGTCAGATCACGTGAGTAAATAAACACTGAGCGCTGGATATTTACAGTCCTTGTCCTGCTTCATCTTCTCTCCCTGCATCTGTTTCCTGCCAACCTTTACATCTCAGCAACAACGAAGATAAACTGATAGGAGATAATTGAACACTAACACAAGCCAGGACGTGATAAATGACGACAGATGACAATCGCTTCTCCAGGATGTATTTTTAGTGGGAGAAATGCCGTTGTAGTTTTACTTTGTAACAAGAAAACATAACGCAAATAATAAAACGGTGTTTTGTTTTTGTTAGTGTGCTATCCTTTAGGGCTACATTTACTTTCTTTTAATTATGCTGTTTCGACTAAAAGCTTTTTGTTTTTCGTTGTACTTGTCAGCTTTTCTAAATAGAACATTTGATTTAAACCAATTCGCACATTTTGGTAGAGAAACCAATAATGTTTTGTCAGCTAAACATAAATATAGCAACAAGACCAGAAATGACCGATTTTCAGCGAATCGTCAAAAATAAACATGAACACAGATCAGGTCTAAATGGATCAGATTTTCTTCAAAGCAATGATTTCTGTAAAGGAACCATGGATTTAGTGAAAACACCTCGCATGTCTGATTTAAGTGTGAAAGTTTCCGACTGACTTAAAGTTCTAAATGTATAAATACGTCAAACAGGAAGAATTAGCAGAGCAGCAGCAGCCACTAAAACAGGGGTCTGCAACCTGCAGCTCTGGAGCCACATGCGGCTCTTTGGTCCCTCTGTAGTGGCTCTTTCAAGCTTCGACCAAAACAAACACAAAATTGAATTTTATTGGTTGTTATACAAACATCAATAATTTTAGCTGTTTTCCTGTCCTTTCGCAGATACTCACTTTACCTTTTTGCTTTATTTCTATACTTAATTATTTTTTTCCACAAAAAATAAAATACATAGGTCTGCATAGTTCATAGTTTTTTTGTTTTGTTTTGTTTTAAATAAAAAATGTCCCCCTCTTTACAATAATCTGGTCTTTTCATTTGTCTTAAATTGTAAAAATGTCAATAAATGTTAAAAATTATTAGATATTTTTAGCTTTAAAATGTCACCCCTACTGGCCACAAAAGTCTTCTCCAAACAACTTAAAGTGGCCCATGGGCCACCAGTTGATAACCACAGTTGTTGCAGGTTGTTGCGGCTCTGGACACATTGAATTTAGTGAACAAAGACGTAAAATGGCTCTTTTGATCGTAAAGGTTGCAGACCCCTGCACTAAAACCTTTGAGACCTAAAACAACATGAACCAGCTGAACATTTCTTGTATTAAGTGATCACTTTAGGGCTGCAACTAACGGTTATTTAAATAATCAATAAATCTCTCTTTTTTTCCGTTTAATTGATTTATCGAAATTTAAAAAACGTTTTAATTTACACTTCTTTATTCCAAAATTAACAATTGACTGACATAGCAAATTGCACAAAAACCACATTGCTATTTGACTAAAGTATTATGTTAGTAAAATATTGAATAATAAAAAAAAATCTGTCAAATAGCTTCAATAAAAAATAAATGTACACAAAAATATATAAAAATGTATGCTCTATACATGCACAATATGTAGCTACTCTGTAAAATGTGTCTGGTTTATACTTCTTGTCGCACATCTTTTACCCCCTGTTGAGTGAAAAAGTTGCGCAACTACCGTCTGCACTCCCGCTGCGATCCCCCGGTGACAGCTGTCCTATAAGGCTGGTTTATACTTCTTGTTGCACGTCTTTTACCCCCCGTGAACTTATTTTACGTTTGTCTTTTGTCGGATTTAAAAAAAGGAGTTAATATGCCTGTGGTTAACACAAACTCCTTTTTTTTTAATCCAATAAAAGACAAACGTAAAATAAGTTCAACCAGATGAGATTCGAACCCGAGTCGAGAAAAGCTTTGGAGCGGTAACCTGACACGTTTCCAGCGAACCACCGAGGCGTGTTGCTGTTTCAAGGTCCACGTTTTCTTTAAACGAACCACCCCTCATAAAATCCTGGCTACGCCCATGTAACGGACTCTCAAATCGAGGTAATGGAGCCTATCATTATATTAAATTTATTGAAATTCCAGGAATTGGTAGAATATAGTATTTTATCAGTTATGTATAGGGCTCATAATAACACATTACCTTTAAATATCCAAAGACATTTTATAAAAAGACAAAGTTGTTACAATCTCAAAGGTACAGAGATATTCATCAAACCAAAGTCAAAAGTCAAAGTCAAAGTCAACTTTATTGTCAGAACTGCAATATGTACAGGACATACACAGGACCGAAATTGCGTTTCTCTCAGTCCCTCGGTGCAACAGTAACCATCTAAACACTAAACACTAAAACATTTAATAAACATAAGCATAAAATAGTAAAAAAGTGTAATACTGTCCTGAGTTTTTTCATAATAGTATAAAAGTATGAAAATTTACACCAACACTGAAACACCAAACACCCAATGAACATAAGCATAAAATGAAATAATAAAAGTGTAATACTGTCCTGAGTTTTTGCATAGTACAGTAGTATGAAAAGTATAAAAACGTAAATCTATAAAATAAACTGAAGTTTCTAGCGTTGACATTTGCAAAGAGTGGCACAGCAGCATATAAGTTGATGTACACAGTATATGTATGAGGTAGTTGATGCCGGTATAGAGGCAAAGTGGCATATGAAGTAAGGCACATAAGGCACATTTGGCATCCTTAGATAAGGCTAGTCAGAGAATGCTGTATATGTATCTGCAGTAGTGTAGACAAAAGTAGTGTAAATGTAAACAGTAGTAATAAATGTAAAGCAGTAGTAATAAATGTAAACAGTATTAATAAATGTAAACAGTGAATGTAAACAGTAGTATGACTATAGGCAGTAATGTAATACAAACATTAGTGCAAATATGAGAAGTAGTGCAAACTGAATGAACACATGACCGAGAGTTCAGTGAACAACCCGTTTGATGACACAGAGTCCAGTGTTAAAAACTTTGTTGAGTGGCAATGTGTGAGAAAGTTTTTTGTGTTAAGGCAGTTCAAATGGGAGGGGGGGCAGAGCAGGCAGAGTGTTTAGCATTCTGACTGCCTGATGAACAGAGCTGTCTCTCAGTCTGCTGGTACGAGCCTGGAGACTCCTCAGTCTCCTCCCTGATGGCAGCAGTCTAAAGCGGCTGTGTAGTGGGTGTGTGGGATCACCTGCCATGCGGTGGGCTTTCCGAGTGAGGCGTTTGCTGTGTAAGTCCTGCAGTGAGGGCAAGGAGGTGCCGACGATCTTCTCAGCTGCTTTCACGATGCGCTGGAGGCTCTTGCGGCAGGATGCAGTGCATGCACCAAACCACACAGTGATGCAGCTGGTCAGGACACTTTCTATGGCACCTCTGTAGAAGGTGCACATGATGGAGGTTGAAGCTCCAGCCCTTTTCAGCTTGCGGAGAAAGTAGAGGCGCTGGTGAGCCTTCTTCGCCAGTGCTGCAGTGTTCCTGCTCCAGGACAGGTCCTTTGAGACGTGCACTCCCAGGAACTTGGTGCTGTCCACTCTCTCCACTGCGGTGCTGTTGATGGTCAGAGGGGCATGTTGTGCATCCCTCTTCCTGAAGTCCACGACAATCTCCTTTGTCTTCTCCACGTTGAGAGTGAGATTGTTGTGTCCGCACCACAAGGCCAAGCGGCTCACCTCGTTCCTGTAGTCCGTCTCATCGTTGTTGCTGATGAGACCTACCACTGTTGTGTCGTCCGCAAACTTGATGAAGTGGTTGGAGCTGTACGATGGTGTGCAGTCGTGTGTTAGCAGGGTGAATAGAAGGGGGCTCAGCACACATCCTTGTGGGGCCCCTGTGTTCAATGTGATGGTGCTAGATGTGTTACTCCCGATCCGTACTGTCTGTGGTCTCCCGGTCAGGAAGTCTAGCAGCCAGTTACACATTGAGGTGTTCAGCCCCAGACTGTCCAGTTTATGGATGAGCTGTTGGGGGATGATGGTGTTGAATGCCGAGCTGAAGTCGATGAACAGCATTCTAACATAAGAGATTCAATTCAGAACCAGCTTAAAGGGACGGTCTACCTCAATTCAGGGAGTTCGATTGTGGAATGTTCTGGAGAGTGATGTTAAAAATGCAAAATCAATGTATACATTTAAGAAAAAGGTCAAAAAGGACTTGCTCAAAAACTATATATGATGTAACTTAGTGTGTTTGTGTAAATAGAATTATTCATTTTGTGATGTAGTTTGTGTATTACAGTTAGAAAAATTAAGTAGAACTATTCATTTTCTGATGTAGTTTGTGTATTACAGTTAGAATGATGTAGTTTGTGTATTACAGTTAGAAAAATTAAGTAGAATTATTCATTTTGTGATGTAGTTTGTGTATTACAGTTAGAAAAATTAAGTAGAATTATTCATTTTGTGATGTAGTTTGTGTATTACAGTTAGAAAAATTAAGTAGAATTATTCATTTTCTGATGTAGTTTGTGTATTACAGTTAGAATGATGTAGTTTGTGTATTACAGTTAGAAAAATTAAGTAGAATTATTCATTTTGTGATGTAGTTTGTGTATTACAGTTAGATAAATTAAGTAGAATTATTCATTTTGTGATGTAGTTTGTGTATTACAGTTAGAAAAATTAAGTAGAATTATTCATTTTGTGATGTAGTTTGTGTATTACAGTTAGTAAAATTAAGTAGAATTATTCATTTTGTGATGTAGTTTGAAGGTTATCATTGGTTGAACAAACTGTGAAATAAGGGGCAGATATAATAAGATTTCATCTTCTTTCTGCTCCCTTCATTTTATCCTACTTGTATTCTTGTATCTGATGAAACTGTCTTGTATTGTTCTTTTAAAATGAATGAATAAACATCAAATCAAATTAAATCAATTAAATCCGTTTGTCCTGATAAAACACGCAGTGGGAGTGCGCGTGACGTATGCAGTGGGAGGGAAGAGGGAGGGATTACTATAATGTATCCCCCACGTCTTTTACAAGTGCAAACACTCAATGCGGTCGGTGACACACACGCAATTACGTCATCGCTGGGCCGCAGCCGCACGTCTTGCATGACGTATAAACAAGGCTTTAAGGTCAAACTCCAACCCCCACCCCCAAATAAAGAACACGTAAAGAAAAACACATCAAAATGTTTCTAGTATATCTGTGAAAATTCAAAGAAAAAAAATAGATTTTCAGACAGTTTTTTTTCTGTTCGTTTTTTGTTTTGCTTAAAATGCACAGTGTGTACACTAAGATATGGAAAATATGGGTAGAAAGTTGGGATAACACCACGTTTCATGTCTCCATGCTGCAGTTTAAACACTATGAAAAGTTATTGTTATTGAAAATAGGTTGAGGTCAGTAGTTCTAAATAAAATCAGCCTTTACAAAAAAGATTTTTCTACACCTGATCTACTCTACAGTATGTTTGGCGACGTACATTGTTTAGATTGTCTCTTCATTCTTGATGAGATTCCACCTTTTTCATTTTCACAGCATGACATTAAACTTTGTTCAAGAATATGGAAATTCTCACAAATAAAAATAAGTGAGACCGTTAGTTTAATTAAATCTTACTGGTAAAGAATATTTCAGCTTTTTACGATTCAGTTCATCAATCAGACTATTTTTAGTCTGTGTTTGAGTTACACGGTATTCACACTACAAATCTGTAAATTTCAAACTCCATCTGAAATCAATCAAAAGGCCCAGAGTTGTAAAATTAAAGGATCTCTGTTCGGATCTGGTCGCACCACAGCAAATATAGGCCACAGATCAGAACAGTTAGATGAAACTCTCTGTCTATAAAGATGCTTTTGATTAAACTGACAGAACGCAACTTGATGTTCAGAAGACGTGATCTGAAAACTGAGATCCGCTGAAAATCTCAGGTTAAAGAAGGAAGAGGAGATAAGTAAAAAGGTAGAAAGCAGCATGTGTGCATGGGGTGGCATATGCATTTTCAATTAACTTCTGAAATGCAGACCGGAGCAGACAGAGGAACTAAAGAACAAGATAGAGATAATCCATCAAACAGACAGTATTCACAGTGAGAACAAAAGAAAGAATCAAAGGAATAAAACTACCTCAGACAGTTCAACAGCCTGTTACAAGAAGATCTTTATATTCTGAATCTGTCACGATGGGGAACGCTGGAAACTCCTGACTTTGACAACAAACTTTAAACACTGCTGTGAAGATCAGAAAATGTATTTTTTACTAAGATCTTAATCTGAGATGTGCATTGTTGTGATATTTCAGAACTGTTTTTACTGTGTGGGCTGACCTGATTCCTTTATGTCATTTGGACTGATCTATTTTTTTAAAGGCAAGCGCCATTCCTTTATTTGAAAACAATATTTTAAAAAATATATATAATTTATTAGAAGAATGCATTTGATTTACATTATTTTGCACATAAATACAAATAATCTGCAAACAGAAATAGAAAACTTAATTAAATTCAAAAATACTTTATTAATCCCAAAGGGACATTAAATGTTGTTGCAACTCATTATTATTTCATTAAGATGTTTAGATACTGATGGCTGGAGCCAGAAAGGATCTCTTGTAAAGGTCCGCCCCACAGCAGATCCAAAGAAACTGGCCGCAGGTGCCGTCCGATCCATTCGCCCAGACTTGGCTGACCTCTCGGTTCTCCGGGGCTGCAGGACCGCCCGAATGCCGGGCAGAACTCCTCCCAGAGTGATGGCCACGCCTCCCATCAGCCTGCCAAGCTCCTTGTCACTGCGGACAGCCGGCTGCAGGTGCTATGGGACGATCCCGGTTCTTCTGCTGTCACGAGACGTGTTTCCTGCCCGTTCCAGGATCTCCTTAGGAGATCTTAATATCTCAGTGGTCAGGCACTCAAGCACAGCCAGCAAGTCGACAGGAATGCATCCACAGAGCCTCCTTTTCAACTCATTCAAGATTTGGGGTTGTAGTTGAGGTAATATTTGCACTTTGGCATGTTAATCAGCAGCTCCCAGTTGAAAAAAAAAAACTTGTTGCCATGGTTACGCATGATAACAGATGTTTGAATGTAAAAAAGTTTCAGTAAAAATCCTTCCAGCTGCACAGCATCTGATACCAGAGGAAATAATCATCCAAAAAATAGTGATTTACGTCCAGAAAAAGTGAAATTAAAAGTTTCCAAAAGCAATACCTCAGAATGAATGTAATAGAGCTACTCCAACATGCAGCCACCCCCCCGACAGCGCAATCCCAAATTCAATCACATGAAAGCAAAAGGAAAGAGGTGAATTTTAAAAACTTTTAAAATTTATTTAATTTAACTTACTTTTCTTGAACAGCTTAAAAACAGAAGAGCACATCCTTATAAATAGAAAAGTGGAAATTTGTTGCATTTAAATACCAAAATTCTTCTTTTCCATTTTATTTCAGAAAATAAATGCTCTTTAATGAATGCAGATGACACGCTAACAACAAAAAACATCTGGTGTGCCCATTGATGCATCTCATTTGAGCTCTTTAGCTGAGACATGAACAGCTTTTTATCACAGCTTTTAAAAAAATTAAAAAACAGCAACAGATTATGTTTAAACTACAGTAAAAACCAACACGTATTGTTTTGATATTGTAAAATTCTAACAGAAAAGAGAGACACATATTTCTTGTCATTTTGTAAAGCATTCACTGACTTTTTTCAACCATTTGTAAACAAAATGTGGTACAATTTTACTGGAGGAGTTAGAAGACTATTCATGTTAAACTGGTGTTACTGAAGTTGCGCTCAAACTGATAAAGAAAAAAGATCAACACCAATTCCTGGTAACATTTTACATTCTGTGCTTTTACAACACAACACAGACTAGAAGATGAATCAGTGTTTTTCATCTCTGGTCTTTGCCAACTAGCACAAATATGATGTTGCATTGGAAAGTGCATGCCGTGGTTCTGCAGGAGGTTTCTTACTGCTAAAAAGGGAGTTGATCCTTTCCGCTGTCACCAATGTGCTGCTTAGGATAGGATCCAAAATGGAGGCTTAAACATAATATCTTGACATTCTACGAAGATAAGTTTTACCGACTGGCATTTTAAAATGCACTGTGATTTTTTTGTGTTATAACTGAACTGAGTTAACTGTAATCACATTTGACTTGAACAGCCTTGTTATTTTTGTTGTTCCCTGACATGACTTTTATAGCTAATTTTTTGCTTTTGAACCAAAATTAACTTTTGTATATTCAATTAGAATGGTGTAAAACTTGTAAATTAAACTGTCAGTGGACAGCTAGCCTGGCCCTCGCCTTCCTGCACAGCTCCGCTCAATTCTCATTTCCCTTCACTTCACAGTCTGGGACTTCCCCCATCCACAAGGATTTCTCCGGTAGATTTTTGTTCGGACCAATCAGAGAACAGAAGGCGGAGTTTTGAACGACGTCGACTGACGTCGTCATTCAAAATGGCTGCCGCCACGAAGGAATTTTCAATAAAACAAGGTAAAAAACTATTATTTCTCTGCTGAGAAAAATATATTTCTTAGCTGACGTTATATCAGAAGTGTTCCTGAGCAATCAGAGAGCAGAAGGCGGAGTTTTGAACGATGTCGACTGACGTCGTCATTCAAAATGGCTGCCGCCACGAAGGAATTTTCATCAAAACAAGGTAAAAAACTATTATTTCTCTGCTGATAAAAAATATATTTCTTAGCTGACGTTATATCAGAAGTGTTCCTGAGCTTAACAGTTCCTAAATCAATTCACGAAATGGTCAAATCTGCTGGATTTAAATAGTTTCGGTTTGACATTTTCCAAACAGCCTCGGGTGCGCTACGAAAATAAATGATAAAAAATCGAATTTTATCTCAAATGTTTTATCTAGGCCAACAGTCAGTAAATTAGAGCCATATAATTACACACTGGTGGCAGAAAAAATATCCACCGAGTGGTTTCTGAGCAATTTATCTGATAGCCTGGACCTCGCCAGGCTAAACTAACAAAACTCCGCCTTCTGTTCTCTGATTGGTCCATTCAAAAATCTCCAGGAGAAATCGTTTTCAATGGGAGGAATGCCAGACCCTAGTCTGAAGCGAAGTGAAGGACAGGGTGTGGTTTTAACCAGGCTAGTGGACAGCAATAACATCTACAGTTGTCCCTCATTTATCGTGGTGATCCGTACCCTGAAGTCGCACAAAAAGTGAAAAACGGCTAAGTAGGAATAGTAGTAAAAGTAATAAGTAGTAGTTTATATATATAT
>JBBPBX010007526.1:17653-56533 GCA_038048925.1 Garcialebias charrua
ATATATATATATATATATAAAGATATTTTAAACCCTTCCCACACTCTTGCAATATTCTAAACAATGGGCCTCATGCAAGAACATGTTCGTATTTTTATCCTAAATTTCTCTTACTTTTGTTCGTACGAAGCGTTCGTACGAACATGCCACGTCAGATTCAACAAACTCTTCTATCCTCAGGAAAAGTGTGTAAATGAGCTGCGCAAATATGATGAATTGCACCTGTTCTATCCACCTGCTCGTGCACGCGGAGAGGTCATTTACATAATTCCCACCCCTCAAAACACCATATAAGGCTACGTTTCCTGCCTCAGAGAGCAGGAAGTGTCCATTCATAAAGATGACAGCGAGAAGTATAAAGAAGAACTTTACTGGTGCGGAGATTGAAGTTCTGCTCTCAGAGTAAATAACTAACTAACTAAATAAATAAATCTGTAATTTTTAGCAGCGTCAGCTGTGAATCTGCTTTAAAGCCGAGGACCCACTCAAACGTGCGGCGCGCACGGACCATCCCCGGGGCACGGGGGGGTGGGCCCGGGCGCGACGTGCGGGAGGCGCACGGGGGTCGACGTGGGGCGCTCGGCGATCCTCGGCACGCGGCCGGCCCACGGAACTTTGTACCCAGCGGCGTGGCGGTCCTGCTCGGCCGTGACCCGCCGCGGCCCCCGAGTACCCGCGTACTCGTCCGCGACCCGTCCGGGCCGCGGCGGTGGGTGTGAAGCCGCTTTATTTTAATTTAACCAATTTAACCAATTTGTGTCGTTGCAGTTAATATTATAATATTATAAATCTGTAATTTTTAGCAGCGTCAGCTGTGACTCTGCTTTAAAGCCGAGGAATGAAATGTGCTGTAATGTCATGTCTCCCGTGGGTTGTACAGTCACAGAAATAAAAATCGTATTTATCTCTCCAGCCCTGCTCTGGTTTTTCTTTGGTCAAATATTTTTAATTTTAGTGTAAACAACTGTGTTACATTATAGTTTCACTTATTCAGAAGAGCTGTCGCGCACCGCTACCCCCCCCCCACATGCAAGTGTCCGATGTGTTTTTGAACAAAAGCATTTTAAAATGTCTCGAAACTTCAATTAACTTCATATTAATATTGTAGTGCTATACAACAAAATTAATAGCTGCTTTATTTTAATTTAACCAATTTGTGTCGTTGCATTTATCCATCCATCCATCCATTTTCTTCCGCTTATCCGGGGTCGGGTCGCATTTAATATTATAATTCTAATTCAAACAGAACAGCCTCTTTTCAACATAATTATAGATTGTGATTCATTTTCAACTCAAAATATCTTCAAACTAATGAAATATAAAGTTATTAGTGAAGAAAATCCGTCTGGATGACAGCAGACTACTGCTCGTAAAATATACGACAGGTCTGGACCACTCGTAGATTTTGTTCGTATCTGAAAAAAATCTTAGGATACGAAAACATTGTTGAATGCCACAAATGCTCCTAAATCACTCGTACGCACAATTTAAGAACAAATCTGTGCGTACGAACGGTTCTTGCATGAGGCCCAATGTTTCTAAACTCTAAACGCTCTAAACAGCACAGAATGTCATGATTTCAGCTCTCTACCTCCGCTGCTCTCTGCCATCTGCAAACGCTCTTGGCCACACCCACTTCTCTGCTCCACACAGAGATCAGCTGATCAGCTGCAGGAGGAAACTTATCCTGCAGTGTTCTACATAATTTAAAATATATATATTTTTAAATAAAATGTCTTTGCCCGTTGTGCGGCTCATCAATCAATCAGCCAATTTTGTGTCATGTTCAATCTTACTTTGAAAAACTGTGATAGAGCGAGTCCACAAAAAAATGACCCACGCAATAGAAGGACTACTATACTTTATATTCTTTTCTGTAGAATTTTTTATATTAATATCAACCAATGACTTTCTTCTGTAGTTTAAAGCTAATGTAATTGCAGGATACTAAACTCAAACACTTGTTGCCTTTGCAATTTTTGCATATTATTTGCAAAACACTTAACCCCGAGTTGCTCCCGGTAGGTCTGGATGGCGCCTTGCAAGGCAGGCTACCACTACCGGTGTATGAATGTGTGTATGAATGGGTGGATGGCTGGTATTGTAAAGCGCTTTGGGGCTCCTCACAGGGGGCTGGAAAGCGCTATATAAATAAGCTCCATTTACCCTTTACCATTTGACTTTCCGTGAACGCAAATATAAAGCTTGATTGTAAGGTTAAAGTAAAAATAAATATATACATGCATTAATAATCTGTCAGAGCGCACTGTCAGTCATGACAGCAGCTCCACACAGTTTCAAAGCAGGGCTCCACAGCTCAGCACTGCAGTAAAAAGGAGGTGATGTAACAGTTACTTTACAACCAGACTTGTGATACCGTCCTCAGACCCTGCAGGAACCTTCCTAAATTAACAATAGGTGGTGTTTTTGTGTGGGTTTGGAAGTTGTAGATGAGTTTTAAAGGGGACCTCAGATGTATTTTTTAAATTTTTATGGTATTTCTGTGGGATATCCAGACCCTATTCCTTCAATTTAATGCACAAAATAATTATTAGATAATCAATTATACCCTTTTTAATTCTGCCATTTTTAACTTTCGTTTTGAACGACCGGTTTCTTGAAGTCCACGCCCTTCAACGATCTGTTCACGCCCTCTGTAACAGCCAGTATCTGTAATGTGTTGTTGTTTTAAAATTAGCTCTTTTTTTATTACTCATTTGACTTACTGTTAGTGTTAGCTTAAGATAACTTACCGAAACCCGTCTGAGCGCGCCGCAGTTTGCTGCTCCTTTTAGCATTAGACCACCCGAATCCGAAGCTAATGTTAGCTTGTTCCTCTTCCGGTTTTCGCCAGCTCCGCTCGTTGCACGCGATGAGATTTTGGGAGTTATCGCTGTTCCAGTGAAGACAACACAAAGTTCACCAAGTGTCTCCCGTAAATTAATCTGTAAGGAGAAGGTCCTCTTGCTGCGAGCCTGCTGCGAGGCTGCTGCAAGGCTGTACAGTTGAAGCTCCGCTCCATCGCGCCGGAAGAGGGTCCCGTCGAACCCGGTCCTTCCGCCTGTGGTCCGCTCGTTTAATTTTTGCCGGCTGCGCGTTGGCAGCGATCGCAAATACACTAAAAATTGAACTAAAACATAAAAATAACAATTATACTTTATTTATAAAGCCATTTAAAAAAACACAGCTGCAACAAAGTGCTGTACACATGAAATTAAGAACATATAAACAAAAGATGAGATGAAATCATGAAAAACAACAGTCATGTGTTTAATACAGAAGTGGGTTGAGCCTAACCAGGGGTTGCTAGGTGAGGGGCTGGACTCAGGTTTGATCTGATTGGCTGGCGGCTTGTGACGTCAATAAATGCAGGAAGTGTGAATCCTGGTGTATTTATCAAAAATAAATAAATCTACTTAGAGTAAATAAACCACTGGGTGCATTTTTTTGGCACAAGGACTGTTTTTTTATGAAGTAAATACCCAAAGTTTAGTAAAAAAACATTAAAAAGTGAATTTTGCATGTGTGGTCCCCTTTAAAGGATTCACTCTAGCTTTGACTATCCAATTTTTTTCTTTCCCACTGATATTAAGATGTCTATTTCTCTCCAGCACTCAAATTTGGATCTATGGTGTAAAGTAGTGTGATCTGAAAAGTGTTCCTTCTGTCCGTTTTCACTGAATGTTTTCATGCTTGTTATTTTATTTTGAACAGTTTTCTTTATACACAGTGTCTCTGATGGCAAGCAGCTCGGTGTTATTTCTTCTACAGTGAAGACTCGATGTCTGTGGTTAGAAAAATACAGTAAGTGAACACATCAACACTTGCAATCACATTAAATAAAAACAAGTTTGTTCATCTCCGATACTATTATATTACTATAGTCATTAAAGGTCCGCTGACATGATTTTTCTACTAATCATAAAATTGCTCAAAATATGTATATTTTATCATTTATATATGTTTGCTTTTGCAAACAAAATGATAAATCACTTTATTTTTGCTTTAAAAGTGATTTTGAACTTCAAGCCGTGTTTAATCATGGGAAATCTGATCCGTATTCGTCGGTATTTAATACGCTCCCGTGTATAATACGCTTTGACCAATTATTGGAAATAAACCAGAAAAAAACGTACATAATACGCTTCGGTGTTTAATACGCATCTATTATGCATCACCGCTACCCGACGCGTCAGTGCCTCGTTTGCCCTGCTTAAAATGGCGGCCGCAGAAGCGAGCAAGCACCGATGGACTTCACAAGAAAACACGGTAAAAACTAGGGCTGAACGATTTTGGAAAATAATCTAATTGCGATTTTTTTTCTATAAATTGCAATTGCGATTTAAAATGTGATTTTTTTTAATACCTTCTCAAGTATTTTTCAACAAACAGAAGCAATAAATCAATCTGTTTTATAATAAACAATGTCAGATTTATTTAAAGCAGAGATTAAATAAAGCAAGCAAATGTATGACTTTTCTTTTCACCATTTCTATTTTTTCTTGTTTCATAAACACAATAGTATACAAGTTAAGTGAACTTCCTAACTACTGTCTGAACTTCACATGACAGTTAATAAATAAATATAAAAAATTAGATATAAAAAAATTTAACTTACTGCTTTCCAGCCAGTAACATCATAAAAAATAAAGTGCAAAAAACAAAGAGAATCTGCTTTAACCAACTCGTTCTGGGAATTCAAACTCAGTGAACACAAAATAAACTAGTATCTGTTCTTATTAAATATTTTAGATGTAAAGTTAAAATAAAAAACTTTGGAACAATAATGTAAACATAGTCCGTCAGTAACAGCAGGATGCAGAGCCTTGTGAACAGACTCCAACACCTCAAAATCCTGCCAGGTTATTATAAGGGAGCGTGCATAACGGTCACCTGACAGCACCTGAGAAATGGCTTTGAGCTGCTCTAACACTTCATTTCTTTGGATCCCCATCTTGTTGGACATTCAGTGATGAGGCTGTGTTCAGAAAGTTTGAGCTCCCTCTTCAGTCATTGCTGCTGCCTTCTTTCAACTGTGGGAGAGACACTCTGTCATGTCCTGTAATACAAAATAAAATAAATAAATACACACATTCACATCCTCACCTCTCACTCGTGCAAAAATTGAGGACCAGAAAAATCTTCTCACGTTGTTAGTTAAAAACAATGTACAGGTTTTAGCTTTTCCCAGTTTGTCAACGTTAAGTGAATGCAAAACGTGATGACTAAATAGCTTCACATTACTGAACATAATAATTAACGTTTTTATTTAAAACAGACAATAAAAAGGATAGTATAATAGTTGTGACATCACGATCAGGTTTGGTAATAGGTACACATATTGAGAAAGTGCATCACCTCATCTAAATAGCTATGCTAAAGCTAAGATAACAACATTAAACACCACTAGTTTTTTTAAAAACAGCTTGCGCAAAACGTGTGTTACTGGTTCTGTATTAATTCATATCACTAACGACAAAACTGTTTTTTTTTTAAATCAGATAATGAATGCGCTTTTTCACGCAGAACGTTAGCTTGCTGAGCTAGCTGCTAACAGGGCAGCGTCAACAACAGGCCCGGTCACATGACCAGCTCGCGCTCTGTTTATCTCCCGCAGTCTCATCAGATACACGTTTACATGGGCTAACTTACCTGAATTTTTAACTTTTATGACTTCTGTCGAGCCTGAAGCCATTGTGTTAGAGCGTGTGGTGTCCCCCTCCCTGCCTGCTCGGTTTTGCTCTGCTCCGCTCACTCCCAAGTCACGTGACCAGTCAAATCGCAGCCCGTGCGATTAGTGAATCGCGTTTTAACATATCGCAAGATTATCGCAAATGTGATTAATCGTCCAGAGAAAAAATATTTTTCTTAGCTGAAGTTATAGCAAAAGGGTTCCCGAGCTTAACCGTTCCTTAATCAATTCACGAAATGGTCAAATCTGCTGAATTTAAATTGTTTCGGTTTGACTTTTTCCAAACAGCCTCGGGAGCGCTACGAAAAGCGATTTTTTTTTTAGCTCTAAATTCATTCAACCTTTATTTATACAGGCTAGCCTTGTTGAGCCACAGGGACTCATTTACAAGAGGGACCTGTCTCACTCACACCTAGGGACAATTTAGAGTTACCAATCAGCCTAACATGCATGTTTTTGGACTGTGGGAGGAAACCGGAGCACCCGGAGAAAACCCACGCATGCACGGAGAGAACATGCAAACTCCACCCAGAAAGGCCCCCGGACCGGGATTTGAACCTGGGACCTTCTCGCTGAGAGGCAGCAGCTCTACCAGTTGTGCCACCGTGCTGCCCAAATATCTTCTGCAACAGGTTGTAAATGACCACCAAATAATTACACTCTGTAAGTTTGAAGAAAATCCGCGGTGTGGTTTATGATTATCTTGCTTAAAAAACCTGCTAACAACAACACAGCTAAATGGTAGCTACCTCCAGAGCAGGGAGCCGGGCAGCGACATTCAGTCCAAGCAGAGGAGGCTTTTTTCGGACACATGACGGTCGGTGGACTCTCTGGAAGTGTCCGCTAGCGGACAAAAGTGGTACTGCACCATTTTTAGGCCAAAATTAAAAACAGCGAATCAGAGCCGAAAATGGGTCTAAAAATATGGTAAAAAATCCATAAATAATACGCTTCTGTGTATAATACGTAGGACATTCAAATGAGCAAAAAAACGGTGTATTATATACAGACGAATACGGTACACGCAAATGCACCATCTGTGACGTAGTGTGCCGAGTGAGAGGCAGAGGGCTCTGGTCTCTTTAATAGCGGACATTTTAAAACCAGACAAATTTATCAATCTATGTGAAGATTTGAGCTATTTGTCTTCATTTTGGGAAGCAGAAAATAGTTTGGGTGATGGAACAAGAAACAACAGGATCTAATTTAGGTCTGATGCTGTATCAGACTTACCTTCATGTGGAGCTGCTCACACCCGCGCACCGTGACAAGCCCAGAGCTCTGCCTCACACTCTGCACACTACGTCACAGATGGTGCATTCGTGTGTAATCGGATTTCCCATGATTAAACACGGCTTGAAGTTCAAAATCACTTTTAAAGTAAATTTAAAGTGATTTATCATTTTGTTTGCAAAAACGAACATATTTAAATGATAATATATATATATATTTTGAGCAATTTGATGAATAGTAGAAAAATCATGTCAGTGGATCTTTAAATGTTTTTAAATCTGTAAATAATTAAAATACAATTGTAAATGTCTCTAAATTTTTAAATGCATATACTGTATCCCGTTACTGCCAATAAACTGATGAAACGTTTGCTTTACTGTAAAAATAAATAAATAAATAAATGATTTAGCATCTGTAGTGAAACATGTATTTACGCAGTGGCACTGTGCGTTTGTGACCAGAACAGAATTCTGATTTTTCAAGGCAGCCAAAAAGTGCATGCATCTGAACTATAATGTCTTCAAGCGATGTGCAGACACATTGGTTTCATCAGTCGAGGGAGGCTGAACATGCTTGAGGGAACAAGGCCATCAATCAGCTCATAATCTAAGAAGGAACACCTTCAATGACAAAAGACAAATAAACTAGACACCCAGGGTAATCCAACAAATGTGCTTCAATAAACATTGATAACAGCAGACTAGTGCGATGAATCTCTTCAGCTGATTTTTCTCCATCCACACTACAAATCAAATATAGCGATGAAGTAATTGTGACCTCAAAGACGAGAGAGTGACAGAAATAAAGACCTGGAGAGATTGTAGGGACGAAGGGAAAAAAGAAAAGAGCTAAACTAACCAGAAGGGATGTCCAGCCAGCAAAGATTCAGTTTCATTTCATGACTGCAGTTTTGTGAAGGTGTCCTAATGGAGTTTGTGTTTGCAGATGGACGTACACTGGAGTCTTTGTAAAAACAGAGTACGCTGTATTTTCAATCCAAGGGTTTATCAAAACAAACAAAAAATCTGGTTCTTAAAATTAGCTAATAATTTGAACCACAAAACATGACCTATTAAACCTCGCCATTTGTTTAAAAAGAACTGAGTCAAACTGCAGAAGTGATTTCTGAAGTTTAGCTCACAAAATAACGTAAAAAATATTTGTTAGGTAATCGTCTTCAGCGGGTTCGGATGTTGTCAGTCCATACAATGGGCGTTATCAACTGTTAGCATCCCCACACATAGCGGCGAAACTGTCCAATCTACTCCTAGCATGTTTTTTTTTTATTATTATTTTTTTTACATTTTTGGGCTCTAGTGGCCTTCATTGTAGAGGGAGAGGGCGAAACGGGTAGAGAAGGGAAAGACT
This sequence comes from Garcialebias charrua, assembly GCA_038048925.1. Lineage (NCBI taxonomy): Eukaryota > Metazoa > Chordata > Actinopteri > Cyprinodontiformes > Rivulidae > Garcialebias > Garcialebias charrua. Next base: position 25,947 of record JBBPBX010007526.1, read on the forward strand.
GCAAAAAGAAGCTCGTCGGGTCTGGGACGCGAACCCGCGACGCCTGCAGAGAGGCTCAGCCTCAATGTGTGCCGCGCGCTTATCCCCCACACCAAAGCGGCAGCACACCTCCTAGCATGTTTAAAAGAACGTTATCAGCGTTATTATAGCTGTGAGTAGGCAGCGTGTTTCCGTAATGCTGGTGAAGATTCTCAGTCATCCAGGACATGATAAAATTTTTTAAAAAAGCGTTCAATACAAGATCAACTGGACTTTATTTGTTACAGAAAACGTTTCGACCTCTATCCAAAGGGCTTTATTAATTCTATGAGCAGACTGTGTGCGAGTGGAGTTATAACAGTTTTAGGAGACACGCACCAACCTATGTAAATTGCAAGCTGAGGTAACACAATTTGCATGTATGTGTTACCTCAGCTTGCAATTTACATAGGTTGGTGCGTGTCTCCTAAGACTGTTATAACTCCACTCGCACACAGTCTGCTCATAGAATTGATGAAGCCCTCTGGATAGAGGTCGAAACGTTTTCTGTAACAAATAATGTTCAGTTGATCTTGTATTGAACACTTTTTTTTTTATTTGATCGTAAACCCGGAAGGGTTGTGTTTGTTTTTTTCAGCTTATGTAACCGTTTTCCTATACCTAACCTTAAACCTGACCCAGAGGACCAACCCTAAACCTAACCCCCTTACCCTTGTGCCTAAACCTAACCAAGACGCTAAACCTAACGCCAGAGGCTTTACTGTAAACTTTAACATGTAGCTAAAGACGGAGCCTGCTGTCATCGCTTGTAACGGTGACAACGTACCTTTAAACCTCCTAGGAGGTACAGGAGGGGCAATCTGACCGCTACGTATGGGGATGATAATAACTGATAAGGACCATTTTATGGTTGATAACATCCGAAACGGGTGTCATCTTATGTGTGGCCTGATAGTTATTCAGATCACCCGAAAAAATATGGACTTCTACTTAATTTGGTGCACCAGTTTGACGTTTTAAAAGCATTTATTTATGCCTAGCTCTCATATTTTTGTTTTCTACTTGTGAATAAACCCTCCCACTGTAGAAAAACTGACTCAAAGTTTATATTTAAAGAAATAAGGTAGGAAGAGACTCAAGTACTAATACCAGGAAGCTGCTCAGTACGACCCGCTTCAAACTGTGGGCCACTGAGCAGCTCTTCAGAGGTGAGGATTTAATGTCTTGCATGAATGCACACAAATATTGTACAAATAACATTTGCAGGAAAAGACCCATTTTCCCCACACAGCTTTTTTCCAGTTGGAAAGACTTTGATCGCATGTCTAAACTTCAGCTCTTCATCAATCCTTCTCAAAAATACATTTGAAAAATTTACTTACAGCAAAGCCAATAAACAGTTTATCTCCGTTTCTTCAAGAGTCAAAGCTGATTTTTAAAATCACTCAAGTGTGGAATAAAATGAATTAAATCCACTTTGCCATCGATACGTACGACTTGAGTTGGTTCTAGACTTTTCAGATGAATTGCCACTGTAACTTGTTTCCACGCTCTGTGGGCAGGAGCGTCAATGCAAAGTGGGCGGGGCATCACAAATGTAATCTGACTTGAATGTTTTTAGCTTATCCCGACACTGCTCTGAGGTCCAGGTGTAGCCAACACATCAGCTATGATATAACGCGGTAAATTCACTCATTTCTTGTAGCGGCGTCCAGCTCGCGCTGAATTCTGATCCACCAATAAAGACAGAAAAGTCTGGACCTCATCATTGGTCCATGGCACCATTTTTGCTGCTTCCATACTGAACTAGAAACTAAACTGTTTTAGGCGGGTCTTATAGTGACGTAGCTCTGCTGGCCAATCAGGCTGATGCTAGGGGTGCAGGAAAAAAATGATTTTTTTAAAGAATCTAGATTCTTAGTCCTGGCGATTCAGAATCGATTCTAAAAGCCCCAAAATCTTTTTTTTTTTTTACATTAAAACCCAAAAGATAAAGAAATTACAACCATATCTCATAGGCTATATGAAAGAATACATCAAATGAAAGGTGGCCGAAAGAAGAAGAAATCTTATTTTATTTGCCCCTTTTTTTCAAAAACAAAACAAGTTCAAACAATCAATTCAAACAATAATCTTCTATAAGTAACAGAGCAAAAAGCTAACCTAATACAGTACTGGTTATTTAAGTTACAGAATGTAATGCATTCCTGTATTATTTGTTCCTATTTTTGGTATAAATATCAAACAATGCAAAAATTTGATACAATAAGGAACCTAAAATTATTGTTTTAAATAAATGTTCCATTTGTTTACATTGTTGTTTATTATTTTCTACTTGTTTATGTTTATGTTTGTTTATGTTAATGTTTATTAAATTTGTTCATTTTTTTACAAAAGAAACAATATAAGACAATCTCATAAATGATAATGTACAAAATATAAAAAAATGAAAGGTAGCAGAAAGAAGAATAAATCTTATTATATCTGCCCCTTACTTCCAACAATCAGATTAAACAACAATAATCAACCATGTAAACAATAATAATCTTCAACCAACTTTTTCCAACAATCAGATTAAACAATAATAATCTTCAACCAACAGTACAAAATGACTAACTCTTTCTACGACGGGGCGGCCGTGGCGTAGTGGTAATGGCAGTCGTCCCCCGATCGGAAGGTTGGCGGTTCGAATCCCGGTTCCCCACACCATGTGTCGTTGTGTCCTTGGGCAAGACACTTAACCCCGAGTTGCTCCCGGTAGGACTGGAAAGCACCTTGCATGGTAGTCTGCCGCTACCGGTGTATGAATGTGTGTAGCATTCAATGTGTGTAGCGCTTTGAGATTTTCACTAATGAAAAGTGCGTTATAAATTGAATTCATTATTATTATTATTATTATTACTAATACAATACACATTACGCTATTTCATATATATTTTTTAACACATTTGTTTTGATCATTTTCTTAAATGTAAACATTGACTTGGCATTTTTAACTACATTCTCCAAGCCATTCCATAATCTAATTCCCTGGATTGAGGTAGAACGTCCCTTCAAACTAGTTCTGAATTGTGGTTTTACAAACATCTCTGTCCCCTTAAGATTATAACAACTTTGTCTTTTAACAAAATGCATTTGGATATTTAAAGGTAATGCATTATTTTGAGCCCTATACATAACTGATAAAATATTATAGTCTACCAAATCATGGAACTTCAATAACTTTAGTTGATAAAATAATGTACTTGATGGATGACGGTAATGTTTTCTAGTGATAATTCTTACAGCTCTTTTCTTGTCAGTTACAAAACTGAAACTAAATTTATGACCATTTTAATAGAAAAATCGTTTCTGAATCAAAAATCGTTTCTAATTTGAAAAATCGATTTTGAATGGAATCATGACACCAAAAATCGGAATTGAATTGATTCTCCAGACACAAAGAGATTCGCACCACTACTGCTAACATGAAAATCGTCACCTCGGAGCAGTTCACTTGGAACCATAAACCGGGCTGAGTGGGGACAGTTATTGGAAGTGGGCAGGTCCTTAACTGGTGTGGTGTGATGCAGAACCAACAAGTGACGAGACAGTGGCAAAGTGCCATAAATGTGCCGTATTTTCCGCCATCCACGTTGCAATGCCCTATAAGTTGCATCAGTCCAAATATGTCTAGTAAAGTGAAAAAAACACAAGCCGATTGTGTCATTAATAGCCACTTTTACCTCATACATGACACAACGGCATGCCATACTACTCAAGTGCCATCTAGAGGCTGAAAATGGTAGTGTTCAATATTTTCCAGTCAGAATCAAAGTCAAAGTCAAGTCAAAGTCAACTTTATTGTCAGAACTCACTGCAATATGTACAGGACATACACAGGATTGAAATTGCATTTCTCTCTCAGTCCCTCGGTGCAACAGTAACCATTTAAACACTAAACAATTAATAAACAAGCATAAAATGAAATAATAAAAGTTTAGTACTGTCCTGAGTTTTTTGCATAGTAGTTTTTCATAGTAGTAAAAAAGTATAAAAAGTTTCACCAACACCAAAACACCAACATTTAATAAACATAATCATAAAATGAAATAGAGTGTACTGTCCTGAGTTTTTTCATAGTAGTTTTCCATAGTAGTATAAAGTATAAAAAGTTTCACCAACACCAAAAATGAAATAGAGTGTAAAAGTATAAAAAGTATATCTATAAAATAAATGAAGGTTCTGGCATTTGACATTTGTAAAGAGTGACAAAGCAGCATATGGGGTTAATGTACACAGTATATGTATGAGGTAGTTGATATTGGTATAGAAACAAAGTGGCATTATGCAATAAGGCTAGTAAAAAGAATATATACTGTATATCAGCAGTAGTGTAGATATAAAAAGTCTAGATGTAAACAGTAGTAATAAATGTAAACAGTAGTAATAAATGTCAACAGTAAATGTAAACAGTAGTATGACTATAGGCAGTAATGTAATACAAACATTAGTGCAAATATGAGAAGTAGTGCAAACTGAATGAGCACATGACCGTGAGTTGAGTGAATAACCCGTTTGATGACACAGAGTCCAGTGTTAAAAACTTTGTGTTGTGTGGTAATGTGTGAAAGTTTTTTGTGATTAAGGCAGTACAAGTGGGAGGGAAGGCAGAGCTGGCAGAGTGTTTAGCATCCTGACTGCCTGATGAACAGAGCTGTCTCTCAGTCTGCTAGTTCGAGCCTGGAGACTCCTCAGTCTCCTCCCTGATGGCAACAGGCTGAAGTAGCTGTGTAGTGGGTGTGTGAGATCACAGAATGAATGAAAACTGACATATCTCAGCCAAAAATTGGTTTATAAAAATGGGGGGAAAAAAATCACAAATTTGTCGCTTCAGCGTATAAGTCGCAGGGCTTTTAAATTTGCAAAAAACTGCAACTTTTCGTCCAAAAAATATGGTAATGGTGTAACCTTAAGTCTAGTCACAATCTTCAAACAATTGCCTGCTGTGCATAAAATGAAAAACTTGCTCCGCCTTTTCAAAAACCCAGATAATCAAATACTAATTTAAAAATGTGAAGTCTACCTAAACAATCCCCTTAAATCATCATATGCAAAACAACAATTTAATCAAATCTACCAAAAACTGACCATCATAAAACAATGAAATATATTTACAGACAACATCTCTTCAGTGAATCCACGATTTAAGTCTGTGAAAATGTAAAGAGATAAATCCTTGGCAGAGCCTACTATCTCATATTTGTGAGCGTGCTTGCCAGTACTGGATGTGCACAGATAGGAAGTCTGAAAGTGATCCTGCTGTGTAAAGTCTTTGAGGTTGAGAACCTTGAAAAAGAGATTTATGTACATGACAGTGACGGTGAAGCTGCCACGATCAGAAAAACTACAGCATTGAAGCAGCGATGACTTATGTATCATTGCAAATTAGTGTTTGTGAAATAAAATAATTTTCTATTTATTTAAAGGCTTTGCTTTCATTTAGAAAATATGTTATGCTTAGATGTGAGAATTTAAGGAAGTGTGTTCATTTTCAATAATTAACTTCAGTATTAGTTAATGTTACACTCAACTTCCAGAAAAAAAAAAAGAAACGTAACCAACGAGCAGATATTTGAGCACTTTGTGTAAAAAACTGAATGTTTTGCCAAACAGAAACACTTTGTTGTATTTTATGTTAAAGTTTAAAAATATTAATTAAAAAGGTATTTATTGCAAACTTTGAACTCAAACAAGAAAATATATGATCTACAAATATTGAAGTTTGAACGTGTTTTCTCCAGTAGTTTTACAGATTTATTTTTATGCAGTACTAAAAGTCAGAAACACAATTATCTGCATACTTTTACTCAACAAATATGAGCATAAATTTGTACCAACATATCAAAAATGTCAAACTATTCCATCGCGTACGGCTCTTCCACAGATGTGCAACCACTGCTGAATTATTTTTAGTCACTTGGGCTGTTTTAATAGGTAAACACGTGTGGTAGGTAAAGTTCTATTTTATCTGATCTTATTTTAGCTTTTGACTGGTCATGTCATTGCAATGAGTACCTTTAATTGGTAAAATTTCCCAACTAAGTTACATAAGTGAATTGAGAAAAAAAATCTATTTGAAGAAAAAAAAAATGATAAAACATTTCACAGAAGTTATTTTCACATTTCTAACTACTCAAGTGTGATGTTCCTGTAACTGTGTCTTGATTTAATAAAAGTTGCTGGCAGATGCTCATCTTGACAATGTTTCTGTAACTGGGACATTTCTGCAACATGCTCTGAAGACTTCGCTGATAAATTGCTGCAGAACGTTGGGCAGAAATCAATCAAAGTATAAGTCTGATCATTTTTTTGCTATCATAGTATTAAAAACATTTGTTTTGAAGTTACTACCATATTTTCCGCTACAAAAGACCCATTTTTTGCATAAATTAGCAAGCCCTGCAACTTATACTGCAAAACAACATACAGTACTGTACTTATATATTTTTCCCCACATTTATAATCCTATTTTTGACAGCGTTTTTACCATTTCATTCATTCCGACATGGAAAATTTGAACACTTAACATTTTCAGCTGCTAGAGGGCCCTCGAGCTATATGACAAGCCAAGTGTCTCATTAATAGGCAAAAGTGGCTATTAATGAGACACTCAGCTTGCCATACAAAGCCGCCTTCGTCTCGCTCCAGAACTCCTGGATCAAACGTCAAATCAACTGCATTTCGCAGCGCTGCCCAGGTGAAATGCAGCTGATTTGACCATTAAAGTGCATTTATTAAAGAAAAGTTAGACTGAGACACACCGTTACTATAATTTCGAGAAAACAAACAATTGTTTTTAAGTGCTGATCTTGTTAAAGTCCTCCCGTGCACGCTCCTACGGCTGCCAATCGATTTTTGGCACAACACCAGCCCACGTTTCCGGGTGGTCAGCGGTGATGCATAATTATTTATTTATTTATTCATTTCACTTCAATAAAAATAAAAAAATTATGCATTTCATTTCAATGAAAAAACAATACAATTTCAAGAAAAAACAAAAATATAAAATACCTATAAAATGAAAGGAAGCAGAAGAAAAATAAAATCTTATCATTTCTGCCCCTTCTTAACAAAATCAATTCAAATAATCAAATCAAGCAATACTCACAAATACAACAACAAACGACAAAAATTATCACAATTATTCATTATATTTCCTTAAAGGTGGAGTCTGCAGTTTCTGTAGAACATCAGCACTTAGAAAAAATTTCAACAAGCAAAGCATTCTGATCCCTCCCCCTCAGAGCCATATATGGCACTGCCCCCTTGTGGTCTGTTAAAATTCAAATTCAAGCTCTGTTTTTATTGGCTGATTCGAATTCAAGCTTGGTTTTTATTGGCTGGTTACAAACTCTGTTTTTATTGGCTGTCAGTGTCCTGGTCACTCTGTGTTTTCAGTGTTTTTATAAATGCTGATAGAGAAGCAAGGGGACTATAGTTTTTTTCAGAGATTACTTTGTCTAACATCAGTTTGTCAGTAGATAGTGACTGAGTGAAGAAATATGTTAAAAATATATTGTTTGAAAAGTTACAGACTACATTACAATCTTACATACTGTAGCTTTAATATTAACTAACTTAAATATATCTCATCAGCATTATATTCTTGATCTTTTTCTTAAATACAAATAATGATTCCTCATTTTTTAGCCTGGTTAAAACCAGACCCTGTCCTTCACTTCGCTTCGGACAAGGGTCTGGGATCTCTTAATAGAAAACCGATTCTTGCTGGAGGCGTGGCCTCTGCTGAGGAACAAGACCATTGGATCTTAGAACATTTTTGAACAGGAAAAGCATTCTGCTCCCTCCCCCTCAGAGCCATATATGGTCTGCTTCCTCTGCTCTCGTGAACTTGAGATCTGCTCCACTCCCTGCTGCATGTCGTCTCGCTACCACTGGATATTCTGTGTTTATGGAAATAAAACGTCTTAAAAAATAAAAATAAAACCATGTAGCTCTGGTCCAGCTCACCATAAGGCCAGAAAATATGCAGGGACTCGGGCAGCAACGTAAAACCCAAGTTTAATTCTCTCGTGACAACCTGAGGCTCTTCCTCGTTCATTTCACTCAGCGGAGGGAGAGGAGGAGGGAGGAGGGAGCGATTACTTGACTTTTTACAAAAAAAAACTCCAGATAAGGGATTAAGAAGGGGAAATTAATACATTTGTGTCAGATATAAAACAGTCCTGCATCGCTTTGAATAAGAACATGCGGGTGCTCGCTGGCTGCGCGCTGGGACAGGACAGGTGGGGGCGTGGGTTAGGGGCCAAAAGCTCCGCTCCTTCTGTTCTCTGATTGGTCCGGTCAAAAATCTACCGGAGAAATCCTTGTGGATGGGAGAAGTCCCAGACTGAGCATTGAAGGGAAATGAGAATTGAGCGGAGCTGCGTAGGAGGGCGAGGGCCAGGCTACTCATTTTTAATATCATTATTCAAACATTCCATAAATAATAGATGTGAGTTATATGGCAAAATGATGCATTTATGTTTTTTTCCACTTTATTAAACTTGGACTGATGTTGTGACGTGTATGGCGGAAAAGTATGGTAAAACATTACAAGCACAACCTTAACCTTAACCTTGTTTAGTAAACATCTAAACATTGAAACACTGAAACATATAATGTCTATTATTATATGTTTCAGTGTTTCAATGTTTAGATGTTTACTGTTGCACCGAGGGACTGAGAGAAACGCAATTTCGGTCCTGTGTATGTCCTGCACTGTAAATATTGCAGATCTGACAATAAAGTTGACTTTGACTTTTGACTTAAAAACAACTTGACAACAATAATTGAAACCTATGCTTGACATGGAGCTGAAAGGAGTTAGTTCACACTTAAAATAAAAAATAAATCTGTACTTTCAGCATCTTTGTGCCTGAGTTAGTGATCTTTAATGCTCAGGAGTCTTTGTCACAAACAGTTTTTGGAAGTCTGGAAGAAACAAAAAGAGAAGTCAGCCTTATTCCTCACTAAGAATTGTCACTAAGACTTTAGGTGTTTGTGTTTTATAAATGAGCCATGTTTTTTTCTGATTATAAAACAACTCAATGTTTCCACTGCAGCTAAACAAAATGACAAACTAGTTGTGGTCGAACACTGTTGCTGCGTGCTACAAGCTAGTATTTTCCAATCAGTGCACCTTGAACACCAACACATTTACTAATAGAATTTCTTAGTAAAAGCTATTAAATTAATGCATGCATGTTTATTTCATTTATGGGCCTATTGTCACGGCCAAATTATGATTTTCAATTTGGGTAAAGAAATTTCTACAACAGTTACAAAAATCCCAGTTGTCATTCGACGAGTATTCTCAGCAGCACTTAGTTTATTAAATAGTCATTATTGGAAATGTGGTAAAAGCTTTGCGTGCCAACCAGGATGATGTTAAAAGCCATTTTATCCATCTGGCAGGGGACGCATTAACCTTAGACTGATATTTAAATGTCAGGACGATGTGCGCGCGTGTGCAAGATAAGCGTATAGACAATGTAATTCAATAGAGGCCTACCCTTTCCTGCAGCACATTATATCAGATTATGCAGTCAGAGATGACTGATTGCTGATGCCAGTGTTTTCATCAATTAGGCCCAATTACCAAACAGTGCGAGAAGCACATGGGCCCAACCTTCTCAGGTATTCAGCAAAGCTGTTTTCCACAGGTGAAGGTAATATTTCTTAGATGGCAAACAACCCTGCAGGCTAAGAAGGTAGCACACAAAACTGTAAAAGACACCGTAAGGAATGGTAACCTTTCCACATGTTCAGGAAACATGGTGAATATAGCTGCAGCATTTTAGAGGCAACAAGTAATAATATAATTCAAGAAACATAGGGTTAAAAAAACTGAACAATTTATCTATTTTATACAATTAGTTTCAGTTTTCCTTCCCTACAGTTCCCAGTTTATCCCATTATGTAATAAAAAAACATTAACCGGCAATAAGACTTTAAATCAACTATAAATAAAGAAACATTTTAAAAGCTTTCAAGAACCTGAATAAAAACAAATGGGAAAGCTTCTCCTAAAATACAAGTTATTTGAAAACAATAAAATGTCTCCATACTTTTTATATTACTCTTCGCCTGACACGCCCGTTATACATAAAAATAATATTGTGATGACAAATGAATTAACAGCGATGCCAAATTTCAGTGTTAATCTGCTTACTGATGCATGACTGAGACGTGAGAAAAATCAATGTACCGTATTTTCAGGCCTATAAGTCACAGTTTAAAAAAAACTAATTTTCATGTTCTGCGACTTATGGGGGGAAGCAACATATTTATAGATTTTTTCCCATATTTTTAGACCAATTTTTGGCTGAGATATGACCGTTTCCATTCATTCTGACGAAAAAAATGGAGCAGTATCACTTTCGGCCGCTAGGGTACACGACGGTTCCCAGCTCATGCGTCCGACAGAAGCCTCCTCTGCTCGGACTCACTCTGTCGCAGCACGGCCTCCTGCTCTCTGGAGCTCTGAACTACTGTTACCTTGTTAGCAAAATAGCTCATGAACAACACGACAGATTTTGATGAAACTTACAGAAAGTACTCACTGGATGGACATTTGCAACGTATTAGCTTTAAGAGATGTTTGAGCGAAAATTTGATTTATTTATAATTTATTTTTGCAGCGCGCGCAACCGTTTGGAAGACGTCAAAGCGATACAATTTAAATCCAGCTGATTTAACCATTACATGAATTTATTAAGGAACGTTAAGCTCAGAAACACTTTTGCTATAATGTCAGCTAACAAATATATATTTTTCAAGTGTTTATCTTGTTAAATTTTAAAGAAATGCATCAGTCCCACCCGTGGGGTGCACGTAGCAAAACTACTTTTTAAATCCAGCTGATTTGACAATGACGTGCATTTATTAAGAAAAAGTTCAGTTTGCTATAATTTTCAGCAAACAAATAATTGTTTCCGTGCATGCTCCTGTGTCCGCCATTTGCAGCCAATCCATTTTGGGCAAAACACCGGCCCACATTTCCGGGTGGTCAGCGGTGACGCGTAACATACGCGACGCGTCAGCGGTGATGCATAATAGATGCGACATATACGGAGGTGCGACACGTTTATGGATTTTTCCACAATATTGGACATAATTGGACTAATGCGACTTATGGGGCAGAGCAACTTAAAGGGCGGAAAGTACGGTAATTTAAAGAAAAATCAAATATAATTTTTCAGTATTTTGTTTGTTTTACAGCCACTAAGCAGAATTTTTAAAAATTGGATGTTTAATTAATAATGTCCCTCTGCACCAAGTTTTTGCACCAGTTAAGGGAAAATAAACCAAACTGCGGAAATGTCATTTCATGGGTTTCATAGTATTTTCTTGGTGTTTTATTAGTTTGGGGGAGAGATCAACAATTCACCGCCATACACGTCACAGCGATGTATAAGTCGCATCAGTCCAAAAACGCCTAATAAACTGGAAATAAACTAATATGTTGCTTCGCCGTGTAAGTCACATCTATTATGAGTCACCACTGACACGTCAAAATTGTTTTGAGTCGCCGCTGACAACCTGGAAACGTGTGCCGGCGTTGTGCAAAAAAATTGATTGGCTGCCAAATGGCGGCTGCGGAGCATGCACAGAGGACTTTAACAAGAATTTAACTAGATTAAAATTTAACAATTACTTGTTTGCTCAACATTACTGTATAGTAAAGTTGTGGCTCTTTCTAACATTTCCTTAATAAATGCACTTTGACGGTCAGATCAGCTGTATTTCAAAAGTCGGTTTGCGGCTGCTGGAGCGTGCAGAGGGAGGACTTGATGTCAATTTCTTCAAAATTTAAAGTGAAACTAAACCCAAATTTAACTTTTTTAGCTGATAAACTCCCTAGAATGTGTTAAAAAGGTTCCATAGCACTATTTCTGTGTTAATTTTCATGAAATTGTTCGTATTAGTTTAAATCGGGGGCAGATATAATAAGATTTCATCTTCTTTCTGCTCCCTTCATTTTATCCTACCTGTATTCTTGTATCTGATGAAACTGTCTTGTATTGTTCTTTTAAAATGAATGAATAAACATCAAATCAAATCAAATCGGCAATATTTGGTCTAAAAACGAGTATGTTTATTAAATTTGTTCATTTTTTTACAAAAGAAACACAATACAAGACAATCCCATTAATGATACGTACACAATGTAAAAAAATGAAAGGTAGCAGAAAGAAGAATAAATCTTATTTTCAAACAATCAGATTAAACAATGATAATCTTTCACCAGCAGTACAAAATGACTAACTCTTTCTAATTTTCTAATACTAATACTAATACATAACTAATAATTGATACAATACACATTATGCTAATTCATATATATTTTTTCAACAAATTCCTTTTGATCATTTTCTTAAATGTAAACAGTGACTTGGCATTTTTAACTACATTCTCCAAGCCATTCCATAATCTAATTCCCTGGATTGAGGTAGAACGTCCCTTCAAACTAGTTCGGAATTGTGGTTTTACAAACATCTCTGTCCCCTTAAGATTATAACAACTTTGTCTTTTAACAAAATTCATTTGGATATTTAAAGGTAATTCGTTATTCTGAGCCCTATACATAATTGATAAAATATTATAATCAACCAAATCATGGAACTTCAATAATTTCAGTTGATAAAATAATGTACTGGATGGATGACAGTAATGTTTTCTAGTGATAATTCTTACAGCTCTTTTCTGTAATACAAAAATAGGCTTTGTGATTGTTTTACACGCTTTCCCCCAAACATCAATACAATAGATTAAGTGTGGAACAATGATTGTGTTATACAACAAATACAGAGCTTTATCATTCAATAGGTCTCTGACCTTGTATAGTACTGCAATCGATTTAGCTATTTTTATTCTTACAGAATTTATGTGTTGTTTCCATGTCAGTTTGTCATCAATAATAACACCCAAAAACTTCACCTCACTCACTCTACAAATCTCAACACCCTCAATTTTGAGTGGAACATCAACAGTTTTCTTTTTATTACTGAATATCATGTAATTAGTTTTTTCTAGATTTAATGATAATTTATTGATTTTAAACCAAGTTTGTATTTTGGTAAATTCTGTCTTTATCAATTCCAACATTTGTTCTATATCTTCACCTAAACAGAAAAATGTGGTATCATCAGCAAAAAGTATACATTTAAGGAGTCCTGACACATTTACCAAGTCATTCACATATAAAATAAATAGCTTTGGTCCAAGCACAGAGCCCTGGGGAACTCCACATGTGATATTACAGAGGTCAGATCTTACATCATTTATTTGTACAAATTGTTTCCTATCTTTCAAATAGCTAGATACCCACTGTAATGCTGGTCCTCTAATACCATATTTGTTCAGTTTTTCAAGGAGAATGGTGTGATCAATAGTATCGAATGCTTTTTTTAAATCAACAAAAATACTGACACAATATTGTTTTTGATCGACAGCAGTAGTTATTTGTTCCATTAATTCCATGAGAGCCATTGATGTAGAGTTTTTAGCTCTGAACCCATATTGACTGTTGCTTAGAATATTTTGTTTATCTATAAATTGATCTAGTCTGTTCACAAATAGTTTTTCAAGAATTTTAGAAAACTGTAAGGATATAGGTCTATAATTGTTGTATAATTGAGTATTCTGTAGTCCTATGGGTTGAACTGTGGTATTGCACCCTTATTTTCTCATTTGTTTAGAATTCGCACAGTCATTAATTTTCGCACAATTTCGTCACATCCTCTGCTGCCTGTGTATAAAAGTGGAGCCACTCCCCCGAGAAGGTCACTCCCCCTCCAGAGTTCAGGGGTTGGATTAGCGATTAGCAACATAGCATTAGCATAGAAGAGCCACGATGTTCCAAGAAAGCTCTTCAAACTGATGTTCACCCACCCTTACACCATCAGGTTACAATCCGTTTGGAGGTGAGTACCATCTTACACCTTTCCATTCCATAATTTATCTTTTGAGTATATGACGTGTTTCTTCATGTGCTGTTTATTGCGACCTGCAGCTTTGCTTCGGTGTGGCCCCACATAAGGTTGCAGCGTTTTCATCTGTTGCTGATCAACGTTAGTTTGTGTTGTAGTTGTGTTTAAATGCTAAAAATCTAGTGTTTCTTATGAACACCGCAGAGTGTGTGAACTCTTATGAACTCAGATAAGGAAGACCGCGACATCAAAAAACAATGGAGACTTGCTGTTGGTAATTTTAGCTGTTGTACTAGTTACGATGTTTTAGACACAGTGTTCTTTTGCTGCAAATAATGTTGTGGATCAAAGGTATTTATAAAATAATATGTACTTGGTGAATGAGTATCATGGGCAGCAGTATTTATTTTGCACTGGGTCATCTGTTTGACAGATCAACAAAGTGAAAACAGTAATGTTTCTCAAGTACAGTATGCTTGTTTGTAAGGTGATTAAAATTTGTTTTTTGTTTTTAGCTCCATGAGGCGTTCCACATCCAGGGAATCTCTGAGCCGTGCTTCACAGACATCAAGCATCAAGGAGACATGTTGACATGTCACTTTGGAGGTGACATGAGAGCTGATTCACCAGGTACTGTATTCATGTTTTATTTATTACTTTTGTACCCTACCCTCTGTCTGCAGGTATTAATATTATTATTTAATTATTATGTTTTATTTATTACTTTTATTATGGCGGACATTTATATAAAAAAAAGTTTTAAAAAAGTTTATGCAACATTAATTCTTGTCCCAACATTTTGGGGATTTGTTGGCACTGTGAAATTTTGAATCAACATCTTTCTCCATTAAAATGTTACATTTACTCAGATTAAACTTTTGATCTTTTCTCTTTTCAGGACTGCAAATCTCCAGGGTCGGGATGGAGTGAGTGGGAAGTCGACCGCTGCATCGTGTCCCAGATTAGTCCTCATGCATGAGGCAAAAAATAAAGAAAGAAAGAAATTGATTACAAAAACTAGTTGTTTATGATTCATTTTATTAACAGTAAGTTAATTCAAAACAACAAAAGGTTCTGTGTCGTGTCACACGGGACACCACCTCCAGCTCCTCTGTATGGATGCAGTGGAAGAAAAAGCAGTCCCAACCACCTTCAGGATGCTGCACCTGCCAGCCAGAAACAAACACCAGGGTCTCAGCTGTACCAACATTGTCGTGGATGCAGGTCTCAGGAGAAGCAGCAGCTCTGGCCGAGACTCTCTGCATCATCATGGGATCGTCTTGGTAAAAGTAATCCTGGCTGCTGGGTGCTTGAGTCATCACAGTTCTCTGAAAAAAACATTTGAAAGGATACATCGTATTGTTAAATTCATTGCAATTTGTTTGGTTTGCATTAAAAAATATATTATTTCTCATAAATCTTACCAGCTGTGCTCAGTTTTGATTAGCTGACACATAGCTTAAACAAATACTGTATACACGTCCTAAAAAAATATATATCATACAAGCTTATAGAATGTTTCTAAACACGGATCTTTGGAAAACAAATAAAAGATTTTACCACTGTTTAGTGCTCATTTATAGTCAATTCAAAAAACAACGTGTGTTCAGTTCTAGGTTGCATATTAAAATTAAGCCAAAACGTCAAAAAAAACGAGGGTAGATGAAATCAATATTTTAAAATAAAATCTATTATGAAACGTTACTTTTGTAATGTACTAAGTAATAAGATGTGGCGAATTAAAGTCACTGCAGCTGGACTACAACACTGTTGTGATCCAAACAACGACAAAAACACAGCTGTACACTGCATGCCATGCAGCTAAACACATGTTTTTAATGTGTTCTGTGTTCAGAAGCATACGCATAAGCTGTATGTGTGTGATTAAATACACGCAACAACATTTTACAACAGTTATTTTGGTAAAAGTTTAGGTATTTACTTACTGAAGACGCGACTATCCGCCATTTTGAAATCTAAACTTGGGGAGGGGTGGGAGTTTACCACTAGAGGGGGCGTGAACACAGGACAACCCACAACCACCTCCCTGCTTGACTCTCGACACGCCCATTTTGAGGGAAATTTTGAATTTGGTCTGGGGGAGGAGTTACCGTCTCAACCTGTGTTCAGTTTCACTTTAAGTGAGAAATGCTTTGTCCACCATCCAGAGGACTTCCTCAGTCTACAGCCTGTCAACCAGATCTGTCCCATAGGTAGCCTTCATTGCTGTGTTTCAAGCCAACCTCTTGTTGGAATCTCAAAAGTAGGCTTTTAACAGTGAAGGCTACCTATGTGGCAGATCTGGATGACAGGCCGTAGACTGAGGAAGTCCTCTGGATGGGGGAATGAAATGTTTCTCACTTAAAAATGGGTCCAGATGACACAATTTAACCTTTTTTGTTGTCACCAGCTGCTTAACAAAAAACCTGGCCAGCCACTTTAGGTGATTATTTTGATCCCTTATGGCAACTGTTATTATCTCTTTATTTGGTTAGAACTTAGTCTAATCATGCCGTTGGCAATCTTTTTCAATACATTTTTTTTTCTTCACCTGACGTTTCATTTCTTGCGCCATGACCCACAGCTGGGTCATGACCCCTACTTTTGGAACCACTGTTCTAAACAATGCACCTTTGCTCTTTATGTCAGTTTATTTGATTTGACTTCAGCTAGAATTCCTATGAGGATTTTCTTATGAAACTTTACCATACCACCACCTCTCCAAGCTCTCTTCCACCTGTTTCCTGTTCTCACCACATCTTTGCATCTGCAAACATAGTCCACGGGGATTCCTGCCTTACCTCATCTGTTAGTCGATACATCGCTAGAACAAACAAGAAGAGGCTCAGAGCCGATCCTTGATGCACTCCCACCTCCAACTTGAAACTGTCACTATATCTCACACATCTGTGTACCAGTCTAACATACCGGTAATTCTCAGCCACTCCAGATTTCCTCATGCTACACCACACCTCCTCCCTCGGCACCCTGTCATATGCTTTTTCTAAATCCACAAAGACACCATGAAGTTCTTTCTGACCCTCTCCACTTCTCCATCAGCATCCTCAAAGCAAAGATACCATACTATACCATTTTATTTATAGAGCACTTAAAACAGTGACAAGGCCAACCAAAGTGTTGTACAAACAAACAAACAACAGGCAACACATAGACAACCTACAAAATAAAGTAAAAAACAGAATACAGGTAGTCCCCGACTTACGACGGCCTCGACACGACGTTCCGACTTTACGAACGAGCTCCGTTGAAAAACATTGCATCGAGTTACGGCATAGATGCGACTTTAAGGCGGAAAATACGGTACCTGAATGATCATGGCGGCGGAAATTTACAGTACATGTTGGGAAGGGGGAGAGTGGGAGAGGAGGTGGGGTGGTGGGTGGTTTACTTTAGCGCCCATGACAATGGAAATTTACCGCGGAGCTGCGTGCTGTCGGGGGGAGTTTCCCTTCCTCCTTCCCTTCCTCAAGTGTTAAGCAGTTCCCTCTGATCCAGGTTCAGTGTTGCCAGGTGTACGATAATTATGGCATCTGTACGATAATTTGGCCCTCTGTACGATGTACGATCAATAATTCCGAAAAAGGCCAAAAATACGATAATTTGACCATTCTGTGAACGTGTAGTTGTGATCGGTTTCCATCAGCCTGTCGCAACTGTCTGAGTTTTTTTGTGAACCCTGAAGGCATCTTGAAATTCCAGCCAATCGTGCTTCTAAATGTGACATAAAAGTGACGTATATGCAGAACCACGACCATGATTGGCTGAATTCATTCATTCATTCAACCTTTATTAAGTCAGCTAAATCTCATTGAGCCTTGAGGGCTCATTTACAAAAGCGACCTGCTACAAAGAATGATGAACAGCAATGGTAGAATTCCCTTAAACAACAAACAACAGAAAAAAAAATAGAATAGAGAATAAAGAATAGTCCGCTGCGCCCGCCCCATGCGTTAGAAAAAGCAGAGCCGTGACACCGGTCTGGAAGAAGTGATGAAAATGATAGAACATTTATATAAAGTTGAACGTTAAATGATAATAAAGAAATATATTAAGAAAATATGACAGGAAAACTGGGACATTACTGATACAGGAAGACATTTACACAACATTCATAAAAGGTAAGATATACAAGGAAAGCAGGAAGAAACAGGAACTTACTCGCATTAGAACAGGACACACAGACCTTAATAAATCTCTTAAAATAATTGGAAAACATGCAACAGGACTTTTTTGTGACATGTGCACCAGCAATTTCCCTGAAACGGTTCAACATGTCTTTATGGAATGTCCAGGGTATGAAACAAAGAATGCATTTCCAAAAAGAAAGAAATAAAATGAATATTAAATTTACAATTAGGGATGTTTTTAGCAGTGATATCAGTAAAGTAAAGATCAAGTTATTATTTCCTTGAAAATACAAACTTAATAGACATAATTTAGTTGAGTTATTAAATTAATTTTACAGAATTAGTTTATTTTTATTTTTAAATCTCCTGTCCACACTTCAGCTCGGTGGTTAATCGCCATGAAACAAAACAAGAAGGGGGGGGGCGCTCATTAGTTGCCACCAGACATTAATGCGTATTAATGTCCATGGTTCCCACCAGTACTGACGCCACAAAGCTGGGGGTGCCTGTTAGACGCTATCCAACAACAGAGTGACTATAGAGCATACTTGTTATTTTGTTTATGACGGGTGTACGATAATTTCCCTCAAAATACGATAATTTTAGGGCTCTAGTACGATAATCCTACATTTCTCACCTGGCAACACTGTCCAGGTTTGACCAGCAGAACCAGCCAATAAGCCTGTCTACCTCCTCTTCAATCAAAGTAAGGGCATTTACTTTTCTATGCTGTTTCTGTGCTGATTCTACCTTTTTAAAGTTCC
Source organism: Garcialebias charrua (assembly GCA_038048925.1). Lineage (NCBI taxonomy): Eukaryota > Metazoa > Chordata > Actinopteri > Cyprinodontiformes > Rivulidae > Garcialebias > Garcialebias charrua. The sequence goes on from JBBPBX010007526.1 coordinate 44,814, forward strand.
TGGACTGTACACTACGGCACTGTTTTTTACTGTTTTTTTAATTATTGAACGTGCTGTGCAGAACAGTACTGTTGTACAGTAAATACTGTATATGTGTTTATAGATGAATGTGTGGTACGTGTTAGCTAACCGTTTGTAAACAAAGTTCTGTGCATATTTATGGACCAGTATATACGCCTGTTCAGTCTCATGTCGATAAACAGGTGTGCGGCGCAGCATTAGCATACATTTTCCGTCTTACGACGAAAATCCGGTTTTACGAACGCCACGTGTAATGCGTTCCGACTTACGGCGATTTCGTGTTATGAACGGTGCGTAGGAACGGAACTCGTTCGTAAGTTGGGGACTCCCTGTATAGACATACAGTACTTTGTAAAATCGTCAGCATCTGTGGTGTACTTTCTTGGCATGAAACCATACTGCTGCTCACAAATAGTCACCTCTTGTCTAGCTTCCATAACTCTCTCCCAGATCTTGTGGAGCTCATCAATTTTGACTTAAATTTTCTTTATCTCAGTCAAAACTCATATCTCCTTGACATTTGCATAGCTACACTGAAAACCTTTGCCAGAACAAAGGCTAATAAAAAATTGATCCAAACCCATATTTTATGACTAAAATCTATTTATTCACTAAATCAACAATTACTTAAAACTTGATTTACAAAAATTATCCATAACTGTAGTACGTCTTAATGAACTGTTTTGTGATTGGCTAATATTTACGCCAACCACATAACTCGACTTCTGATTGGTTCAGGGGCGGGTCTACATGTGAATGAATACAGGAAGTGAACTGCGTGAGACTGCAATTTGACGTTCGTGTAGACGTTTTCCATTTCTGAGGTAACGAATCGTTGGGTTAACTTTTTTCGTTTATTTTCTACCTTTTATTTTTATGTCAACGAGGAGGCAAAGCATGAGTAAAAATTATTGCGTAGTACTTAAAACTCGCGTGGTTTACAGAAGTTGTGTTAATATTTGTTCTCACGTTGCTTCCGTTAGCATACTCGCTGCTAACATTCACTAAGTGACTCACTATTGTCTTTTCCTAAACATGTGTTTTAAAGTACTGCAGTCCAGGTGATTGTAGGATGTTCATTTTAATAAAGCAATGGGGTGAATAAATTTCGGGCAAACACGTTACTTTTGTGATTTTTGATACTAGTTTTAAATAAATAAATAAAGAAACTGAAAACGTGAAAGACTACCTACCTGAATCTTTTGGTTTAATGTTCTCTGATGAGCAGCTGCTGACCCTAAAACCTCAATGGATCTCTTAAATCACTTTTTTCTTTAAGTTCCCCCTAAATATTTGTGCATCTTTCAGTTCTGCTTTTATTTTAAATTTTTTATTCTGTTGAACTCTTACTTACTTTAGATCACTGTTTATTCAATTTGCCTTCCTAACAGGACCTAACCAGCATTGTTAATCTCAGAGCCAAGATGGTGGACTCCCAATACTACCTCCCAAATGACATTGGTATTTCTGCACTTGACTGCGGCGAAGCCTTTCGTTTGCTCTCACCTCAGGAGAAGATGTATGCCCACAATCTGTCACGAGCTTCTTGGTACGTCTCTTAAGGTTGTAGCCGGTCAACGCTGACTTTAAACAGTCTGTAGAGATTTTGACTAAAACAGCAGCGTCTAACGAACTGAAGAGTCATTTCCATCCTGATTGTGATCTTTTTTTAGGTATGGTGGTCTCGCTGTGCTGCTGCAGACGTCCCCAGAGTCTGCAAATATCTTTGTCCTGCTGCAAAAAGTCTTCAGAAAGCAGACCCCAGAACAGCTGGAACAGGTTGCTAAAGCAGCTGGTCTCAGCTCTGAGGAGTACCAGGTACACAGTTTCAGTTTTTTTTTATGTGGTTTTCCCACCTTTGTTCCTAAATAAAGCTATAAACTGATGGAAAGAAGTTAATTTAATTGTGTCCTGTTTGTGATTTTTAGGCCTTCCTGGTATATACAGCGGGTGTGTATGCAAACATGGGCAACTACAAGTCTTTTGGAGACACCAAGTTCATCCCAAATCTGCCAAAGGTTTAAAAAAAAATTCACATGTTGGGTGCAAATCTACTTTGCCTGTTTTCTAATTAGTTTTCCAAGATGGTTTCATCACTAAAGATGCATTCTATTACATGTAATGTCAATTTTAAGTTGTGGTGCATTCATCCAGGACAAGTTGGATGCTCTGATGAGAGCCAGCCAGGTGTTTCAGGAGAACCCCGGTGAGATGGAGGCTCTGTGGGACAGCTGCTCGTGTCTCATGTACTCGCTTGAAGACAGACAGAAACAACTTGGCTTGGGTGACAAGGTGGGATCAAATACAATTCAACACAGAGTTTAGGGTTTCCTCGACTAATAATGTTCATTAAGTTTACCAGTAGTTTGTAAGAAAATTGTGCCTTTTTGATGGTTATTCTTAGTTTATTGTGCCCAAATAACAAACATCTGTCGCACCTAAAGCTATTTTTGTGTGCCTTGGCTGTTAATAGTTTTTACGGTCCAAAGAAATCTTGTGCTGTTCATTTAGTCCTCTTTTTTTCTTTTTTTCTTTTTAGCTACCCGGTACTCGTATTTAACTTTTTATATTTGGTTGGTGTTCCATTATTGTCATTAACATTTTTGATGGTTTTAAACGTGTATTGTAAATCTCAATTTTTGAGTCATAGGGAGCCACTGAACACAACTGGTAATCAACCCCCGTGAAAGGTTGTGTGATTTGAGCATCTTTGATTTTCTTCTCTCTTCTAGGGAATTACCACCTATTTCTCAGGGAACTGCTGTCTGGAGGATGCAGAGCTGGCTCAGAGGTTCCTAGACTCAAAAGTAGGCAAATTTATAGCTAAAGCAAACAATCCTGTTCAAACCATTCTGGTCTGTTTCTCCTAAGTTGCAGTTTAAAAAATTTTTGTTCGTTTACTTGCTTGATCCTGATCATTAAGCTGGTTTAGGCATTTCTCCGTTTGACTGACCACTTTCTTGTTTTTTGTTTCCAGAAACTCTCTGCTTACAACACACGTCTGTTCAAAAAAGTCAGTGGAGGGAAACCCTGTTATGAAGTGAGATTGGCTTCAGCTGTGCAGAAAGGTCAGAATGAGCAAAAAGTGTTTGACACATATCGCATCCAAAATGTCACATATTGAGTCAAGCAGGACACTTTGAGAATGGAAACACAGCAGATCTACTAACTTAAATGATTAATTTGTGTAATTAGCTGATGATCCTGGTTGATTAAATATATATTTATATAAATTATTACTTTGCAGACTGTGCAGTAGATGGGGAGTGCGAGTCTTGCTTCGGTACCTTCAGCTTTGAGGACAAAGAGTTCATTGTGAAGAGGGGAGATTATCATCCAATTATGGAAAAAGTCTGTTATTACCTCCAACAAGCACAGGTAAGTAACTGCCAAGGAAATGATGGAAAATAACAATAGACCTGTTCGTTTTTACTTTCTTTAAGCAGCAACAAGACTAAAACGGGATTTATAAACGACGGTTTAAAGTAAACGAACCATCTGTAAAAATCCTGAGCAGATGTGTGAAGGAAAAACATAACTCCCTAAGTGAATACTGACAGCTTCTAGCATTTATTTTTTAATAACAAACTCAAGTTTATCTAAAAGTGTTATCTTTTTTTGTACATTTTCACACAAACAAATCTTGTTTTAAAAAAAGACTAAAGCTCAACCTACATGTAGTATTTTTTGTGAAATGAACAGAAACTTATTATACAAGCCCAAAACCAGAAAAGTTGGCACGTTGTGGAAATCGCAAATAAAAACAGAATACAATGACTTGCAAATCTTTTTCAACCTATATTCAATTGAACACACTGCAAAGACCACATACTTAACGTTCGAACTGGTAAACTTTGTTATTTTTTGCAATTATTAGCTCATTTGGAATTTGATGCCTGCAACATGTTTCAAAAAAGCTGGCACAAGTGACAAAGAAGACAGAGAAATTTGAGGAATGCTCATCAAACACTTATTTGGAATATCCCACAGGTGAACATGCAAATTGGGAACAGGTGGGTGCCATGATTGGGTATAAAAGCAGCTTCCTTGACATGCTCAGTCATCCACATAGAAGGATGGGGCGAGGGTCACCACTCTGTGAACAAATGCGTGGGCAAATTGTCGAACAGTTCAAGAACAACTTTTCTCAACGAGCTATTGCAAGGAATTTAGGAATTTCACCATCTACGGTCCGTAATATCATCAAAAGGTTCAGAGAATCTGGAGAAATCACTACACGTAAGGGGCAAGGCCGAAAACCAACATTGAATGCCCGTGACCTTCGATCCCTCAGGCGGTACTGCATCAAAAACCGACATCAGTGTGTAAAAGATATCACCACATGGGCTCAGGAATACTTCAGAAAACCACTGTCAGTAACTACAGTTCGTCGCTACATCTGTAAGTGCAAGTTAAAGCTCTACTATGCAAAGCAAAAGCCATTCATCAACAAGATCCAGAAACGCCGCCGGCTTTGCTGGGCCCGAGCTCATCTGAGATGGACTGATGCAAAGTGGAAAAGTGTTCTGTGGTCTGATGAGTCCACATTTCAAATTGTCTTTGGAAACTGTGGACGTCGTGTCTTACGGACCAAAGAGGAAAAGAACCATCAGGACTGTTATAGGCGCAAAGTTCAAAAGCCAGCATCTGTGATGGTATGGGGGTGCATTAGTGCCCAAGGCATGGGTAACTTACACATCTGTGAAGGCACCATTAATGCTGAAAGGTACATACAGGTTTTGGAGCAACATATGCTGCCATCCAAGCGACGTCTTTTTCATGGACGCCCCAGCTTATTTCAGCAAGACAATGCCAAGCCACATTCTGCACGTGTTACAACAGCGTGGCTTCGTAGCAAAAGAGTGCGGGTCCTCCCCTGGCCTGCCTGCAGTCCAGACCTGTCCCCCATTGAAAATGTGTGGCGCATTATGAAACGTAAAATACGACAACGGAGACCCCGGACTGTTGAACAACTTAAGCTGTACATCAAGCAAGAATGGGGAAGAATTCCACCTGAAAAGCTTCAAAAATTGGTCTCCTCAGTTCCCAAACGTTTACTGAGTGTTGTTAAAAGGAAAGGCGATGTAACACAGTGGTAAATATGTCCCTGTGCCAACTTTTTTGCAATGTGTTGCTGCCATTGAATTCTAAGTTAATGGTTATTTGCAAAACAAAATAAAGTTTCTCCGTTCGAACATTAAATATATTGTCTTTGCATTCTATTCAGTTGAATATGGGTTGAAAAAGATTTGCAAGTCATTGTATTCTGTTTTTATTTGCGATTTGCACAACGTGCCAACTTTTCTGGTTTTGGGCTTGTAAATAAATGATAAAAGTTTTAGGGCAAAATCTTTGCTAAAATAATCATGACGCATAAAAATATCAGCTTCATATCAAAGTCGTGATATTGATTCAACATGTTTGTGCATCCCTGACTGAAAACAACACAGTCAGTTTGACAGTATGATCTCCATACTCAAAAGAAAACAAATAAATTGTAAGACAGACAAGTATGTTTAAAAGAAAACAGTATTTCAGTGATAGGCCTGTCGCGATAAACAAATCAATTAATCGCATGATAAATGAAAATTGTCTACCTCATTTTCGTTTATCTGCTTTATCATTTCTTCGTGTCTCTCTCTCTTTCTACTTGACACTGGATGACAAAAGGCTCAACTCCGGTGCTCTTCACTGAGCCCTCCCTTTCTCTTTTCTATGTAAAATTCAACTTTTTTTATTTTTATTAAAACAGAGAAGTCACATTGAGCCTCAAAGACTCATTTACAAGTGAGATCTGTTGGACAGATCTGTTTGAATTGTATAAAATCGCGTTTTTGGAACGTTAAAAGCAGCTAAGCTGAGAAGCTAAGCTGAGAAACTAAGCTACGAGCTAAGCTAACAGGCCGACCTTGGGGGAAAAAAAATCTTCTTGTCAGAGCTCCAAAATTCACGGTTGAAACCCGTGCATTCATCTAAAAAGTTGTTTCTCTGCAAAAAGAAGTTGAGAACTAGGCCTGTCGTGATAAACAATAAATCAGTTGTTCGCATGATTACCGGTAAATGAAAATGATGGAACTCATTTTCATTTATTGGCTTTATCGTTTCTTTGTGTCTCTCTCTTTCTACTGAAGACACTGGATGATAAAAGGCTCAACTCTGGTGCTCTTCACTGACCCCTCCCTTTCTATTTTCCCTTTAAAATCTGTTCTAACCATGCAAAATTGCATTTTAATTTCATTAAAAGCAGCTAAGCTGAGGAGCTAAGCTAACAGGCTGACCTCTGGGGGAAAAAACCTCTGTCTTGTCGAAGCTCCAAAATTCACAGTTGAAATCCGTGCCTTCGTGCAAAAAGTTTTTCTCTGTGAAAAGAAGCTGAGAACTTGTTTACTGATATTTATTTATTAAAAGCTTTGTGTGAAAAATGCTATGCTAAAGAGCTCAAACCACACAGAGCATCCACCATTTTGAGAATGGAAGGGAGACAGCACATGTCACGTCAAGGGGCCTCCCTCCCATTTTTCTTAGAGACACGCTGCTCGCTCCCTCACTATCCATCCTTTGGTTCAAACAGTCTTATACTGCCATCCTGTGGTCAAAAAAGGTACAACACACAAAAATTAACCGTTTCTTTTTATATTTTACTGTCATTTCTAATTGTTGTCAAATTTCAAACAATATTATCGTTTATCACAATAATTTCTGAGACATCTAAAAAAGCTACGGTAAGTCTGGTCCTCTGGACATTCAAAAAAACAACAACAAAAAAACAAAGCAAAAAAATGTGTAGAAACGTTTCGATATAAGACTAATTATAAGACTGAGCTGAACACAGCACCTCAGACTGAGGAAGTCTTTCGGATGAAAGACGAAACGTTTCTACAATTTTTTTTTTTTTGAATGTCCAGAGGACCAGACTTAGCTTTTTTAGATTTTTCTACCTGGATTATTGAGCATGCATCAGGGAATTTCTGAGACAATTAACCGCCCAGCAAAATTTGTTATCATGACAGGCCTATTCAGTCACAGTAGTGTCTTCAAATTAACAATTGAATCAATGAATTTTGGGCTTTTAGAATAGAGCCCACTTTATTCAGTAGGACATAAAATAACATAAAATAACTTTTTGCTGCCATTCCTGTGATTCTTGGTTTTATTTAGTTCTTTACTTTTCAACAGGCCTACGCTGGCAATGAGAACCAAAAGAAGATGCTGGAAGAGTACCAGCGCAGTTTCACTCTTGGATCTATTGAAGCCCACAAAGAAGGCTCACGATACTGGATCAAAGACAAGGGACCAATCGTTGAGAGGTGATCCACAGCACTAAGATACGATACTGAGCACAGGCACCTTAAATAAGAGACTGCAACATTAGCAGGCACAGACTTTTTTATTTTTGGCTGTACAGTTGTTCACAAAACAAGTAGAAGTCTTGTTTTAATCTCGCTTTTTCTTGGTTCACTTCCTTATAAAGTTCACTGCAGAGACTTTTGCTCTCTGTATTTAGAGCTGCCCTTCTGATTAACAGCTGAAACCTTTTCCCGGCTCTTTAGCTCTTATCTTTTCTCTTTCTTTCTCCCAGTTATATTGGGTTCATTGAGAGCTACAGAGACCCATTTGGCTCCAGAGGAGAGTTTGAAGGTAAATGACAAGTTGATGACGAATAACAAAATACCGTATTTTTCGGCCTATAAGTCGCAGTTTTTTGCATAATTTGCATGCCCTGTGACTTATAGGCCGAAGCGACATATTTATGTATTTTTTTCCCCATACAGTATTTATAAACCATTTTTTGGCTGAGATATGACCTTTTTCATTCATTCTGACTGAAAAAGAAAGTTGAGCAGTACCATTTTCAGCCACTTGAAAGCAGCAGAGAAGTAAATGTAAGACATGCTGTTGTATCATGTACTGTAATAGGTAAACATGGCTACAATGACAAATTCAAAAATGTTCAAGACAAAAACAACTGGACTTTATTTATTATACTTTTTACTTTATTGTTGTTTTTTTTCTTGAACTTTTTTAAATTTACCATGTCCTGGATGACTGAGAGTCTTCACCAGATATTAATGGCACAACTGGCTTGAAATATCACAACCCCCCACCTTCGTTCTGCTCGCTGCTTGGAGAAAGTCAAACCAGCTGCATCTCCCTGGCAAAATGCAGCCAGTTTGACCATCAAAGTGCATTTATTAAGCAAACGTTAGACTGACATACACATTTACTACAAACTGGATTCCAAAAAAGTTGGGACACTAAACGAATTGTGAATAAAAACTGAATGCAATGATGTGGAGGTGTCAACATCTAATATTTTATTCAGAAAATAACACAAATCACAGATCAAAAGTTTAAACTGAGAGAATGTATCATTTTAAGGGAAAAATATGTTTCAAAATTTCATGGCATCAACAAATCCCAAAAAAGTTGGGACAAGTCCATTTTTACCACTGTGTGGCATCCCCCCTTCTTCTTACAACACTCAACAGACGTCTGGGGACAGAGGAGACCAGTTTCTCAAGTTTAGAAATAGGAATGCTCTCCCATTCATGTCTAATACAGGCCTCTAACTGTTCAATCGTCTTGGGCCTTCTTTGTCGCACCTTCCTCTTTATGATGCGCCAAATGTTCTCTATAGGTGAAAGATCTGGACTGCAGGCTGGACATTTCAGTACCCGGATCCTTCTCCTACGTAGCCATGATGTTGTGATTGCTGCAGAATGTGGTCTGGCATTATCTTGTTGAAAAATGCAGGGTCTTCCCTGAAAGAGATGACGTCTAGATGGAGCATATGTTGTTCTAGAACCTGAACATAGTTCTCTGCATTAATGGTGCCTTTCCAGACATGCAAGCTGCCCATGCCACAAGCGCTCATGCAACCCCATACCATCAGTGATGCAGGCTTCTGAACGGAGCGTTGATAACAACTTGGGCTATCCTTGTCCTCTCTGGTCCGGATGACATGGCGTCCCAGTGTTCCATAAAGAACTTCAAATCATGACTCATCTGACCACAGAACAGTCTTCCATTTTGCCACACTCCATTTTAAATGACCCCTGGCCCAGTGCAAACGTCTGAGCTTGTGGAGCTTGCTTAGAAATGGCTTCCTCTTTGCACTGTAGAGTTTCAGCTGGCAACGGCGGATGGCACGGTGGATTGTGTTCACTGACAATGCTTTCTGGAAGTATTCCTGAGCCCATTCTGTTATTTCCTTGACAGTGGCATTCCTGTTTGAGGTGCAGTGACGTTTAAGGGCCCGGAGATCACGAGCATCCAGTAGAGTTTTACGGCCTTGACCCTTACGCACAGCGATTGTTCCAGATTCTCTGAATCTTTTGATGATGTTATGCACGGTTGATGATGATAACTTAAAAGTCTTTGCTATTTTACGCTGGGTAACACCATTCTGGTATTGCTGCACTATCTTTCTGTGCAACAATGGTGGAATTGGTGATCCTCTTACCATCTTGGCTTCTGAGAGACACTGACACTCTGAGAAGCTCTTTTTATACCCAATCATGTTGTCAATTGACCTAATTAGTGTTAATTGGTCTTCCAGCTGTTTGTTATATGCTCAATTTCCTTTTTCCAGCCACTTATTGCTACTTGTCCCAACTTTTTGGGGATTTGTTGACACTGTGGAATTTTGAATCAATATATTTTTCCTTTAAAATGTTACATTTACTCAGATTAAACTTTTGGTCTGTCATCTATGTTCTACTGCGAATAAAATATTGACAGTCATTTGCCATCTCCACATCATTGCATTCAGTTTTTATTCACAATTCTTTTAGTGTCCCAATTTTTTTTGGAATCCGGTTTTTATAATTTTGAGCAAACAAATGTTTTAAGTGTTTATCTTGTTAAATTCATGTTAAAGTCCCCCCGTGCACGCCACAGCGGCCACCATTTGGCAACCCATTGATTTTTGGCACAACACTGACTTATACGGCGAAGTGACATTTATGGACTGATGTGACTTATAGGGTGGAGAGACGTGTACAGCGGAAAATACAGTAATGCATGTGACTTAGGCCAAAGCTCTTCAGTCAAGAATTTAATAAATAAGTCATTGAACAGAGGAATATGCTGGGGAAGATTCTCAGTCGTCCAGGACATGATAAAATCAGAACAAGCGCTCAATACAAAAACAACTGGACTTTATTTGTTGCAGAAAACGTTTCACCCTTTATCCAAAGGGCTTTTTCAATTCAAAGGGGCAGCTGTGTGACAGAGAAGTTATATACAGGCTGACATGCCACGCACCAACTTATGTAAATTGGAAGCTGAAATAATGCCCACACACCTGAGATAACATACCCATTCTATGTAAATTGACGAAACAACACATCACAGCTTAACAGTAGAGGGTTTGTTAAGGTCTTTATTACTCTAATTCACAGAAGCAGCTACTCTGTTCTCAACAGGTGTGAACTGTCTGGGAATCAGATTTAAGGGGCCGTTTACAAGGCACGTATTTTGAGTGAAACCGCTCCTTTCTCTCTGCGGTTCTGCTCATCGTTTACACGAGTCCGCTGGCCCCCCTCTTTGAATCCGATGGTTTTAGAACTCACCCTCCAGAGTGCAGCTTTTTCGCGGACCCCCCGTTGATAACATAAACATCTCCCGCTGAGCTTTTGTTTGAAGACATGCGCGCAGCACGCACGGACAGCCGGCATTTCTAACAATGGCGGTGGACTGGACACGCACCACTTTCTGAACTACAACTGATGGAATATATTTTGCGTGTCATATTTAATTAATCTACACCTGAGTTACCTGCATCTGTCTGGATCCAGTTGTCGCTGTTTATTGAACGAGGCAGGCGGACATTTTGCGTGTCACGCTGCACTATAACATACTAAATGTGCTATATAATAGTTTAACAATAATAAACAGTATTTATGTTAGCGTGGGAGATAGATTACTTTAGCTAAATTAATCTATCTGGACTCATTACGTCATGCCTAACATGCTGCATGTTGAAAATGAAGACACCAGGTTGATTTTTAATTTATTTATTTATTCAACACCACAAACTGTATGTCACAAACACTGAGAATTAAATTGAACACTTTTAAAAACACGTTAACCGAACTGTTATGAACTGGACTCTGCTGTTTTCATCCTGGTGGACACTGGACCCACATCCGAACCGGTCCGCTTCGTGGAACGACAGCTTCGACCTCGCAGGAAAAAAATAAAAATAAAACCTCAGTTGGTTGTTCTGTGATCGAAGTAAACACAAGGAAAAATTATTAAGAACATTGTTTACCTTGTAGCGCTGCTGGAAATCAGCTGATTCTTACGGACTAAAGTCCGACATCGTCACTCGGTTCTGGTCCGCTCAGCGTCTGGTGTGCAGCTTGTTAGATGAAGTGGTCCCACTTGGTGTCAAATCTGTCAACTCTTATCCAAATTCCAGCTTTAACTTGTTGTTAACTTGTTGACAACAACTTGTAGTTAGCTGAACTTTTTAGCCCCAGAGGAAAACAGACGAGGCAGCACGCATGCGCAACAGTGAAGGTTCAAACATTCACAGCGCCATCTAATGGCCCGGCATGGTAACTACAGTGGATTCATGAGGGAGGGGGGAGATTCGAGCGGATCCATGTAAACACTTGAATTCGCCCATCCAAACGTAAAACTTTTCATCTAATTAACATACCCAAAACCTCAGTTTCCCCCCACAGTGTCCG
>JBBPBX010007527.1:0-34224 GCA_038048925.1 Garcialebias charrua
TCGCCGGATGAAGGTGCTATAGAAGACGCCCCAACTACTGATGGAGGGTCACGGTCCCGCAGACGCTTCTACATTGATGGAGGGTCCCGGAGCTGCCGACGCTGCCCCGGATGTAAAGACACACGCGTGTGACGGTGTTGCCAGATAGAGTCCCACCCACCCAAAGCACTCTTTACCCGCAAAAGTCAGAAGGAAAATCGCGGTGAACCGCCCAATCTGGCAACACTGGTGAGTGACGACGGCTGCTGATGCGGATATTTATGTTTGGAAAGTCCTGCGTGAATATCTATATTCTACAAAAAAAAACGGCAAAATGAAAGAAAAGTAACGAGGCTATTTTTAAAAAGTAAGGAGTAGAAAGTACCAGTAATTGCGTGAAAATGTAAGAAGTAGAAGTATAAAGTAGGCTGAAAAATAATTACTTTACTAAAGTATAGATAACTAAAATTTGTACTTAAGTAAAGTAACGAAGTATTTATACTTCGTTACTTGACACCTCTGCATCCAACGCTGTTTTTGCGTGTAACATTCCCAGGCAGACGGGAAAAGCCTCATGGGTGTCCGTTGCCGCGAGGGAAAGACCGTATCCGCTAGGACAGGCACGCGAAGTTGGGCTCGCCGTCCTGCTGGTTTTCCTTGGAAGTCTTGTCTTTCGCTTTCCTTTCTTCGGAGGCATGTCCGAGATAAGGCGAGCGAGTCCTTCCAGAATCCTTTTTCTTTTAATTTGTTTAAACGTCTCCTCCGTTGCATCGCTTTCGCTGGCTAGCCCGCTACGAATTAGCAGGGGTAGCGGTTGTGACGCAGTTAGCGCCGTCGAGCGAAGCAGTCTGTGGAGAGAGGAGAAGAAAATACTTTGGGGTTAAGAGAAAATGTGCCAGACTAGCTTTCGCTAGTCCAGCAGTACGCAGGAAAAATTCTCTGTACGCTCTGTGTAGGGAGCAAGCTCACCTCTGGTTGAGCGATGAAGCAACAGAGAAGTCCCGCGAAGAGAGGTAGTTCAGGTTTAAGCGAGGTGAAGGGCAAAAAAGAGAAAGATGGATGGGTATCAGCCGCTTAAATACCCAGAGTGCGGGGCCTCTGGCGCGACGTTGACACCCTAGCCGTAAAGGCGTGAATGTATTCCTTCAGGTAATCGTGCAGGGGCGCAATTCCCATAGCTTGTATGTTTCACCGAGAGAACTTGACTGAAAGGGAACTGCAATCGGTACACCCCTAGTTGTAGATATACATTACATCTAATATAACAGTCATAGATTTACATTCAATGATAACTTTTAGTTTTATTGTTAGTCAAAGACTGCAAGGGGGGAAATATATGGGGCAACAGTAATTAAAGAGATGGGTAGGAAGGTACTTGGTGTGTCATCTGGACAGATAATAGATGATAAGGAAACCTGGTGGTGGAATAGTGAAGTGCAGGAAGCTATTCAGAGATAGGTTAACGAAGAAGAACTGACTGATGAAAGTAAACAGAATAACAAGGAAACAATGTAGTGCAAAAAGAGAGGCAGCAAAGCAAAAGGACAGTGATGAGTTGCATGGGAATTTTGACACTAAAGAGGGTGAGAAGAACTTGCATCGATTAGCCAAACAGACGGATCAGGATGGAAATAATGTACAGTGGGTTAAGCTTATTAAAGATAAGAATGGTAATGTTCTAACAAATGAGAACATTGTAATAGCAAGATGGAAGGTGTTCTTTGAGGAGCTAACAAATTGAGAATGAAAGAGAAAGAAGATAAGTTATAAATTGTTGACCAGAAAGTGGGAAAGATTGAATATAGAGTTTGGAAATAGTCAAAGGAAAGCCAATAGGACCTGTGGAGGTTTGGACATGTCTTGGAGAGATGACAGTGAGTTTTGTGACTCAAATATTCAATGGCATATTTGAGGATGAGAAAATGCCTGAGAAATGGAGGAAAAGTGTGCTGGTGTTCATTTTTAAGAACAAGGGTGAGGTACAGAGTTGTAGCAACCACAGGGGAATTAAGCTGATGAGTGTAGTGGGCCTGACCCTGGTCTCTGAGACTGTACTGGACCACACTCTGGTCTCTGAACTGGTCGTGAAAACTGAAAGTTATGCACCATAACTCATGTTCCCTGAAGGAAGGGAACGAGGTGCAACATACTTGCTATGGGAATTGCGCCCCCGCACGATTACCTGAAGGAATACAATCACGCCTTTTACGGCAGGGGGCGTCACCCCGCGTCAGAGGTACCGCCTTTCAGGTACTTAAGCGACTGACGCCCCTCCATCTTTCTCAGAAATTGCACTTCACCGAGCTTCCAGCATTGAAAAGGGCCAGCTATGTTGCACCTCGTTCCCTTCCTTCAGGGAACATGAGTTATGGTGCATAACTTTCAGTTCCCTTTCAGTTCGGTCTCTCGGTGCAACATACTTGCTATGGGAACGTAATTCATTCACGCCCTTGAAATGCTCAGCAAAATGCATGTGAGAACCTCCATCCTAAGGGACGGGCATCTCTTAGCTGCTTACTACAAGGAATGCAGAGAGCAGATGCCAAGAGGAAAAAAGGCCAAATGTGAGAGACATTCACATGATGTCTCACATGACCATTAATATATATAACACTAACTAGAAACAGCCCAAGCGTGCTCCAGTAGCTTGAGTACTCATCGACTCCTGTTTCCCTTATGGGCAGGAGGAGCAATGTTTTCCTCCTTTGTTGTTGTTTTCACGGCTCGACTGACAAGTGGAGCCCATCCTGATGTAAAAGATCAGACAAGGAGAGGGGAAACCTTTCCATTATACATCTCCCAGGCAGAAAACATAAATATCAAGGGAAACCCTTGTGAATGTTATTGCTGCCAAGAGGCCTAAGAGGCGTTGGCACATTTTCAGGGGGACCCGCTGATCCAGTTAAAATTTTGCCAGGCAATGGCGAATCGAGGAAACTCGTTCCTTTGAGAGCCATGCTCTGTACCGGAGTTGGTGTTGACCTGTACTCCCAGAAATATGGAAATCCGTGATGGGGTTAGGTCACTCTTTTGTAGGTTTATGACAAAACCGAGAGACTCCAGGTGAGAAATCACCCTACAGGAGTGTGACTGGGCCTGTATTCTGCTTCTGGCCAGAATCAGGTCATCCAGGTAGTTCATAATCCTGACTCGTTGATTCCTAAGAGGGGTCAGGGCTGTATCCAGACATTTAGTAAATGTACGAGGAGCCGTCTTCAAACCGAAGGGTAAAGCTTTGAATTCATAAGCCTTCCCTTCGAAAGCAAAACGGAGGAATTTCCTGTGCTTCCTCCACGCCCACATGGAAGTAGGCGTCCTTCAAATCCATTGTACATGCGTAGTCTCCTGGTCTCACAGACTGGAGGACCTGCCGCAGTGTAAGCATCTTGAACTTGAAAGTTTCTTATTCTCTTGTTCAGAGTCCTGGAGATCCAGGATCGGTCTCAGGGAATGATCCCTTTTGGGCACCAGGAAGTATTTGCTGTAGTGACTGGAGCGTAGTTTGCGTTTCGGGACCAAACTTATTACTCCTTTTCTGTAGCATCGTCAATACTTCCTCCCTCAGTATGTGTGTGCGTGCAGGGTTAATGTTGGATTGCAACACCCCTGTGAAGGGGGCGGTCTCTTGGCAAACTGCAGCTTGAGCCAATGACATATTGTCTTCATGACCCATTCGTTTGGTAGACACGCCCTCCAGGCCTGAGCGTGTGCCATGAGCCTGGAAGGCATGTCTAATCGCTGCTTGTCATGTTTGAGTGTGGGAAGGGTGGCCTTTGGCCCCTCTTGCGAGCTCTCGAGCAGGCTGGTCAGCCGGACAGAAGATATTGCGAGATCTGACTGTCTCAGACAGAGCTCGCGCATCCTTCTGCGGTTCATAGTTTGACCAAGTGGTTTGTGTTTTATAAAAGTGGGACTCGATTCAAGAACCAGGGCAGTTTGTGCTTTGGTACTTTTATTTTTGTATATGCATGAAACAGTGTTTGTTTTTATTACACATACAGTAGGCGAGTCATGTTCAGTGCGCACACACATGTCACCAGCTCCTTGTAGTGTTTTACAAGTGAAGACTGGGCTCAAAAGGTCAGGTTCCCGTACCACGTGGGCGGGCAAACCTGTAAAATCATGAGTTCGTCCTGTTTCATCAGGCCCGAATCTGCTTTCCACATGGGGTCATCGAGGAGGCCCTCGGCCTGGCCGCCTGATGCTGAAAAGGCTCTCCGTCGCCAGCGGGTCTCTTCCGCGGAGGGCCACGCATGGCTTCCTTGGGGGGTGCAAAGCTTTTCCTCGGCAGCCCCTCGCGGAGGGCTTCCGCCTGTTTGCGTCTTTGTTCCAGCCTGGCCTGGATGCGTTCCAGGGCTCCCCCGAAGAGTCCTCGGCTCGATCGGGTGCTGGAGGAAGGGGGACCTCTGGTTTTCTGGGAGGTCCGTCAAAGTCAACCAAAGATGGCGCTGGGCGACAACCACTTCCGCCATTGCTCTGCCTTGCGTGATGGCTATTGTCCCCATCATGCGGAGCACGAAGTCAGAAGCCCTGCGGGCCTCCTCCATGGTCTCTGTTGCGGCTTGTTCGTTTGTCGTTACCTGGAGTTCCTGCAGCTTTTCTGCCAGGTACGCCTGCATCATGGTTGAAGCGTTCATCGCACGAGCCGCGAGGCCCTGAGCCCGGTAGCATTTCTCGAGCTGTTTCTCCGAAGCGCGGCAGGCCCTGCTGGGCAGCGTTGGCTTCGCCCCCGTAGCTGCGGGGGCCAGATGAGCCGCCAGGGTCTCCTCTATCTGGGGTGCGCTGGCGAGACCTGCTGCCTCCATTCCTGCGACATCCAGGAGCCGGGATAGTGGCAGCATCATGGGAGCTCCGGGTTCCGCCCAGGAGCGCTTGAGCTCCATGAGGAAGTCCGGGAAAATGGGCATTTTCTGCGACGTCGTCGGCTGCTGCTTCACGTAGGAGTAATTTCCCGCCGGCCTCGTAACCTGTTGGCGAGGCGTGAGGTCTGGCCACGCAACCTGCAGGGTGTCTGCCACCCTGTGGCACAAGTCGAACAGAGCAGGAACCGCCACGTCTGGTTCCGGTAGAACTTGCGCCAGGTTCTGAGAGGAATCCGCACTTTCCCCTCTGCGACCGTACTCGCCGTCTTGGTCAGACACTTCGGGCGTCGAGTCCTCGACGGGGATCGAGGAGTCCGACACGTTCTCATCCCCGACCTGACAGCTGCATTCCAGGTCCATGTTCTCGAGCTCCGGTTCGGGAGTGAGCAGTTCTGTGTGGCATGCGGCCTTCAGCGCCGCGGCCTTCTCCATTGTCTTAGCCAACGCGTCCCTGCGGCATTTCCTTACTACCGCCGGCATCCAACAACAGTGGGAGCAGGAGTCGGGGGATTCCAGCGCTTTTCTTGCGTGCAGGATCCCAAGGCAGACAGGACAGGCCTTGTGGGTGTCTGTCACAGAGAGGGAGTAGCTGCAGCTGCTGGGGCAGGGGCGCAAGAGAGGGCTCGCCGTCCTGCTGGTTTTCTTCGGAACCTTTGAGCTTCGTTTTCCCTTCTCGGGAGCCATGTCCGGAGACGAGAAGCGTCGAGGCTGTTCCTAGTTTCCTTTTGTTCGAAGACGTCCTCTCCGTCGTGTTGCTTTCGCTGGCTAGCCTGCTAAAGGTTAGCATGGAGTGTTGTGACGCAGTTAGCGCCGTCGAGCGAAGCAGCTGCAGAGAGAGAAGAAAACTTCGAGGTAAGTAGAAAAACGCTGGACTAGCTTCGGCCAGCCCATCAGTACGCAGGAAAATTTCTCTGTATGCTCAGCGTAGGGAGCAAGCTCACCTCTGATCGAGCGATGTGATAACAGAGAAGTCCCATGAAGTTCAGGTTTAAGCGAGGTGAAGGGCAATAAGAGGAAGTAGGATGGGCGTCCGCGTCTTAAATACCTAGAGGGAGGGGACTCTGGCGTGACGCTGACGCCCCTGCCGTAAAGGCGTGATTGTATTCCTTCAGGTAATCGCGCAGGGGCAATTTCCCATAGCATTTATGTTGCACCGAGTGACTGACTGATAAGGGAACACCTTTTCACTGAATCTCTCAGTGAATCACATTTTCTTTAAATCTTCAAGAAAGAAGACAGTGAACACTGATTTATTCCATTTAATTTGAATCTAGAACACAAATCAATCAGAAGAGACTTCTTTTTAATTTGTTATATTCAAATATATCATCAGAATAACCTTCTGTCATTTTTATGATCATTTGCCATTATGCTGATGGTATTTCTACAATATGTTGGTGTATTCTTAATATGTGGACACATGAGTCAAAGAACTCTGTCTAAAGTTGAATTACTGTAATATGTCAGACTGAACTTCTCAGTTTTGTTTAGAAATTAGAAAACAGTAAACAGTTGTTTTCATAAAGCTGGCTCCACAACTCCCTGCCTTTCTCTAAACAATTCTTTCTGCTTCTGACTTTCACCTTGAATCCTGATAACGTCAAGTGAACTCTTTGACGTGACTCTAATCCCCTCCCACTGGTCAAATGAACCAATGAACGGAGAGGAAAACTCTGACGTCAGATCCTCTTAAAAGTTCTACACTTCCTGGAACTTCTAGTCTGCTGGAGGAAGTGTAAGATGCCCTGACTTTCTCTTTATGCTGCTGGATGTGAGTCATGAGCCAGAGACCCCCGTTCTATCAGCAAAGGGCTACAGCAAGCTGCTGTGAAACCCGAACCGAACTTAAGCTCAGAACTTTGAATGAATTTCCTTTCAGGAACAATTTTGAAACCAAACCAGGAACTGCCATGACTTCTGCCGACTAAAGCAAGTATCAACGAGATGCTAAAAAGGTAAACACGTTTGAAGTCCAGCTTGGACTTTGACGGACCTACGACCCGTTTTACGTCCAAGGCTGCTTCCAAGCTCTTTACCAGAACCGAGACAAAACGTCTTTAAGGTAAAAGAGCCGCTGCTTGTTTACTGGAGCGTACAATGATCTTAGCTGGATAAGTATGGAAGAGTGTCATTCTGGTTAGAAATGCAAGATAAAACTCTTCACTTTTCTTTCTCTCCTTTCTTCACTTATCCATCCTTGCCAGAAGTTTAAGCTAAATGCCTGCAGATATAAGTAATTTAAGATCTCAATACTTTACTCTGTTGTACCTAGAAGTTACGGACGCGTAATTCATGTGCTGAAGTTAATTTATAGGAAACTGATCGATCACTCAAGTCGTACATGTTTGATGTTAAATGTATGGTTTGTTAATAAAAGATTCATCTCCTCGTGAATCAAATATAAATTAACGTTTCAGGCCTTTTACATTTTATCAGCTGGTCACAAGTTTTTTTGTTTAAATCCTGAAAAAGAAAGAACCCGTAATAAATACCAATTTCTATTTTGGACTTGAAATAGTCCTATAAGTAATTAAGTAAGGTGGTAACAGGTAACTGTATACTTCTTACTCAGGTAAAGAATCACATATTAAAATAGAAATAATCTCAAAAGAAAACTATTCAATTTTAACAATTCATTTAAGGAAATGAGGTCAGTTTGTCCTCCAGTAGTCTAAGCTTAAGACAGAATGAAAGGTTGAGATTTGTATTGTTCATTATCATGTCAAATTTAGCAGCTAATGAAAAAATGTGTATGAGTATGTGCTGTATGTGTATTGTACATGTGTGTACATACATACTGTATATAGACACACACACACACACACATACCTATATAACTGAGTTCAACCCATTGACCTGGCCTTCTGCAACAACAATGAGTAAATATTTGTTATGCTGGTCAGACACTGTCACTGTCACTCTTCGTTACACACTCAGATCTATTCAGTTTGAGTGAAGGAAAAAAATCCCCCAAAACCCAAATTTCTGATTCACTGATTTTTGTTGCATCATAAGTTGCTGGTTCAGTCAAAGAAAGAAATCAGAATGTAATAGCTGTGGTCATTTAGTGATAATTACCAAATGTTAAAGATAATTGGTCCATTTTTGAAACTGGCAGTGTGGGAAAAGACAAGGCACCAGAATGTCGTTACCATGGAAATGACTCAAAGTACAAAACCTTTTGCTATTGGAGGTGTCACTCACATAACACCAGCATAAATGGGTACAGAGCACTCATTTAATTTTGTATTTCTCCTCACATAGTGGATTATGACTTTTATTTTATTTTATTGTGACCCGTTTTCTGTAATTTTATTTTTGACAAAACCAATTCACCTTCCTAGTATAATACAAATTACAGGTTATTCTCTTTTATTTGTAATCTTCCTTTAATAGTGAGCAATGCTTACCGTACTTATGAACATTCTTTTAAACATTTATTTAAGCATTATGTGAAAAAAGAATGTTTGAATTGGATTTGAAATTCTGATTAAGTTACACAGATATAAAAAGTAAAATAAATCATTTTATGGATATGTTAAGGTTAAAATATAAGCAAGAACATATTAAAAGTATCACAAAAATATTAAAAATCATTGTTTGCTTTGCAGAAGGGATCTGCAAGCCTACAAAGACATGTGCTTTATTTGCATGCCTCTCCAGCAATCAGGAAGTTCTGGAGAGGAGCGCACAAGGAGGAACAGTGATTTGATCAATCAACCACAATGCACTGCATGATGAATATGCAGCTGAACATGGGGCGCCTCTCACGAGACGGATGAATGAGGACGTTTTTAATTATGACTCAAATTGTCTTATTCCAACCACAGACACAGGCAGAAAAACAGGAAACAGGAAGTCAGAGCTATAATGAAGATACATTGACGTCAAATCAAAATCTGAAGTCACATGTCTGCGTGCAAATGGGGAAAAATGGGAAACAGTTTTTTTATCTAAAATTTGCCCCAAGATAAGAACTAGTTAAGATTTCATATA
Source organism: Garcialebias charrua (assembly GCA_038048925.1). NCBI lineage: Eukaryota > Metazoa > Chordata > Actinopteri > Cyprinodontiformes > Rivulidae > Garcialebias > Garcialebias charrua. The sequence continues at coordinate 8,838 of JBBPBX010007527.1, forward strand.
AAAACAACAATGTTCCTTATCTAACAAGGTTAAGTGAGGCCCGAAACATTTAGTATTTTATCCAAATAACAACTTCAGTCTGAGGAAGTGCAACAAACTCCGTCTTATGAATAAATCTTTCTCATAATGGATCAACCAATTTGCTGGTGACAGCCAGAACTAGCTGTTCACATGCAAATCATCAGCCTAACAACCACTCATTAGTGCCCTAGTGGCAGGTTGCTATTCACAGAGGGCTGAGTGATGAATGCAATAGCATTACAGAAACGGGACAACTGGAAATGGAATGGAATGCAAACTGATGTTCACAGCAAACCCACCCAAACAGACCGGAATTGCGATTTGACTCCTACCACTCAAAGGAGCACAAGTTAGGAGTCATCAGGACTTTGTAGCTGACAGCATCCACACTAACTCAGGAGACAGGCAGAAGGAGAAATCCCGCACAACACTGGCCCTATTGAGCAACGTGGATATCCTAACTGGGCCTTCTTGAAAGCAGAGAATAAACCCAAACAGGACTCCAGTCAGCCATCAGATGAAAAGGAGGAACTCAGACCAGTGGTCAGTCTCTGTGTTGCGGGAGTTTCACAGAAACTGAAACGTTTATTTTCTGAACACAACGTCCCAGTGGCTTTCAAACCCCAAAATACATTACGTCAAAGACGGGTTCATCCCAAAGATCCAGTCCACCAGCACAAACAGAGTAATATTGTGTATATTGTTCAGTGTCAGGAGGGCTGTTATCAGTCATACTAAACAACCACTGGCCAAAAGGATGGCCCAGCACAGAAGATCAACATCATCAAGCCAGGACTCTGCGGTTAAAGGCCGCAGTATAGCTCTGCGTTGGGCCAAACGCCGCTCGACGCACGCGTGCTGCACGCATGCAGTTCACAGTATAGCTCAGCGTGAGGCTCCAGCGTTTTCGCTCCAATTACTTGACGTCATTTGAGCAACAGCAGGGCGGAGCGTTTACCTACGGGACAAATTGAGGTCGCTGATTGGTCATTTGCTGACACGCCTACTGAATTGATTGACAGGTCGGGTGGGGGAAAAAGGCACGGGCTGCGCAGCGGTTTTCTGTGTTTATATGTTAATAAAAAGTTCTAAAAAATAAAATAAAAACAGGGAGCGCTGGTCCAGCACACCAGAACACCAGGAAATATGCAGAACCTCGCGCAGCCACGTTGGACATGAGTTTAATTCGCTCGTGACAAATTAATTCATTTCCTCATCATTTCAGTCATGGAGTCAACGAAGGAGGAAGCGATCACTGCCTTTTGGCAAAAAAACAAAAGAAAAGTCCAGATCAGGGATGAAGAAGGGGAATTTAATACGTTTGTGTCACATACAAAACAGTCCGGCGCCGGGCAGTTTATTGTGAGTCAACGCGCACACGTAAGCGGTCGTAAAATTTGAGCTTGGCGCATTCACGCCCGCTTTCAAAGGCTTGTGCCGCGGCGTTCGCACGGCGTCGAGCGACGTTCAGCCCAACGCAGAGCTATACTGGGACCTATATACTCGTCTGCCGTCCAGAGGTCACTCATTCAAGGATGAAGATGTTCACGCCCTGCTTAGAGAGGAACGATGGTTTGAGAGTCAGAGATTCTTTATTGTCATTGGTACATGGTACATCTGATAGAACGAAATTATGTACATAGGGTCCCAGCTACATCCAACACTAAAATGTAAAATAAAAACAGTAATAACATCTAAGATATGAACCAAGAAAAACATCAACTAAAAATACACTAAGCACTAGTAGCACAAAAACATTACTTCGAACACCAGCACGTGTAGGGATGGCTGTTTTCTGTGTCTTGTCTCCCTATTTTGGCCCCTAACCATCCCTATACCCGGTCTGGTCCAGGTGTTTTGTGTTTACTTAATGAGTTTTGGGCTGTATTTAATTTAGCATCCGGGATTTTGTATTTGTCGGGTCATTGTCTACGTTTACCTTCCTGTCTGATGAAGCCATTATTTCTGTAAGTAGCTGCCCTGTCAGCATTTTTGATTTATTCATTAAAAGTTTCATTATTTTAATTCTTTCGTTTCTGAGTCCTGTCTGCCTGCACTCTGGGTTTTGCTCACTTCACCGGACCACTCCTTGACATTATGAGCCGACCACTGAACCACAAGCCCCGCAGGCAGTACACCGGATCCGTTCAGCGGCTGACGGACGCGGCCCCAGGTCTGGACGAGCCGACCGTCATTCACATGTACGGGTTTCGAGCAGAAACCATCTGGAGGGACCACAGCCCAGAGGTGGAGATTCTCTCATCTCCGCTTCTGATCGAGGAGGAAGAATAGAGGAAGCTCAGAGGCAGCCGTGCAAATTTTTGGCCGTCTCCCTCCTACGTTCCAACACTCCGTTCTATGTGGTCCAATTCGGATGAGGACTCAGAGCCAGGGGAGCTCTGGGCTGATCCGGTTTCCAGTCCACGTTGCAGTCGGAGAAAACACCGGACTAAAAGAGTGGACATTTCCGGATCTCAGCCTTGCCCTCCTTCAAACTCTCCTCGCTGGCTGTCAGAGTGGCCCGGGATAATTTCAAAGGGGGGGACGTGTCACAGCCCCTGTCTGCTGGTCCGGCACATGGGCTCTGGAGGAGCTCAGGAGAGCTTCATGCTGAGGAGGGATGAATCCTGCAGCTCCAGTGCTTTGTGGGACAAACTAATCGCTGCAGAGGAAACAATTTCCTCATTCAATGGAGCTGACAGCAACGACTGCTCGCCAGGGGCGTGGCAGCGTTTCCAGCAGGCATGGTCAGAGAGACGTGTGCTACGTTCACTTCTGCTGGCCCCCTCTCAGCCTGACACACCTTTCAGCTCAGCTCCTGCTTCACCTGTCAGTTCTCCAGAAGCTACATCTTTCAGCTCACAGTCAGCTGCACCTCCAGATGCTGCATCTTTCAGCTCACAGTCAGCTGCACCTCCAGATGCTGCATCTTTCAGTTCACAGTCAGCTGCACCTCCAGAAGCTGCATTTTTCTGCTCACAGTCAGCTGCACCTCCAGAAGCTGCATTTTTCAGCTCACAGTCAGCTGCACCTCCAGATGCTGCATCTTTTAGTTCACAGTCAGCTGCACCTCCAGAAGCTGAATTTTTCAGCTCACAGTCAGTTGCACCTCCAGAAGCTGCATTTTCAGCTCACAGTCAGCTGCATCTCAAGAAGCTGCATTTTTCAGCTCACAGTCAGCTGCACCTTCAGAAGCTGCATCTCTCAGCTCATAGTCAGCTGCACCTCCAGAAACTGCATCTCTCAGCTCACAGTAAGCAGCAACTCCAGATGCTGCATCTTTCAATTCACAGTCAGCTGCATCTCCAGAAGCTGCATCTCTCAGCTCACAGACAGCTGCAGCTCCCAGCTCTCCAACACTGGTTTCCACATCAGCTGCAACTCTGAGCAGCTCACCTTCAGCTGCAACTCTGGCCAGCTCACCTTCAGCTGCAACTCTGAGCAGCTCACCTTCAGCTGCAACTCTGAACTCATTCACAGCTATACCCAGACTGGTTCCTGTACCAGCACCAAGACTGGCCATTCCTGTGCCAGCACCAAGACTGGTTCCTGTGCCAGCACCAAGACTGGCCCTTCCTGTGCCAGCACCCAGACTGAGACCGGTGCCAGCACCCAGACGGTTTCCAGTACCTGCTGCACTGGGTCCTACACATGCCGCCGACCAACCAGGTCCATCCGGAGCAGTCTCTTTGTCTCTCTTTTCCTCCACAGACATTGCTTCCAAAGTGGTCCTGGGTGCAGAGGTCTCACCGCCTGCAGTCGGCTCACCGCATGCAGTCAGCTCACCGCCTGCAGTCGTCTCACCGCCTGCAGTCGGCCCATCGCCTGTAGTCGTCTCACCGCCTGCGGTCGTCTCACCGCCTGCAGTCGTCTCACCGCCTGTAGTCATCTCACCGCCTGCAGTCGTCTCTGCAGTCGTCTCACCGCCTGCAGTCGTCTCACCGCCTGCAGTCGTCTCACATCCTGCAGTCGTCTCACGGCCTGCAGTCGTCTCACAACCTGCAGTCGTCTCACCGCCTGCAGTCGTCTCACAACCTGCAGTCTCAACGCCTGCAGTCGTCTCATCGCCTGCAGTCGTCTCATCGCCTGCAGTCGTCTCATCGCCTGCCGTCGTCTCATCGCCTGCAGTCGTCTCACCGTCTGCAGTCGTCTCACCGCCTGCAGTCGTCTCACCGCCTGCAGTCATCTCTGCAGTCGTCTCTGCGGTCGTCTCATCGCCTGCAGTCGTCTCACCACCTGCAGTCAGTCCATCGCCTGCAGTCGTCTCACCGCCTGAAGTCATCTCATCACCTGCAGTCGTCTCACCGCCTGAAGTCATCTCATTGCCTGCAATCGTCTCATCGCCTGCAGTCATCTCTGCAGTCGTCTCTGCGGTCGTCTCACCGCCTGCAGTCGTCTCACCGTCTGCAGTCGGCCCATAGCTAGCAGTCATCTCTGCAGTCATCTCATCGCCTGCAGTGGTCTCATCGCCTGCAGTCATCTCTGTAGTCGTCTCACTGCCTGCAGTCGTCTCACCGCCTACAGTAGTCTCACCGCCTGCAGTCGTCTCACCGCCTGCAGTCGTCTCACCGCCTGTAGTCGTCTCATCGCCTGCAGTCATCTCTGCAGTCGTCTCACTGCCTGCAGTCGTCTCACCGTCTATAGCCGTCTCACGCCAGCGGTCGTCTCACCGCCTGCAGTGGTCTCACCGCCTGCAGTGGTCTCACCGCCTGCGGTTGTCTCATTGCCTGCGGTCATCTCATCTCCTGCGGTCGTCTCACCGCCTGCAGTCGTCTCACCGTCTGCGTCGTCTCACCGCCTGCGTCGTCTCACCGCCTGCGGTCGTCTCAACGCCTGCGGTCGTCTCATCGCCTGCGGTCGTCTCATCGCCTGCAGTCGTCTCATCGCCTGTAGTCGTCTTTGCGGTCGTCTCATTGCCTGCAATCGTCTCACCGCCTGCAGCCGTCTCACTACCTGCAGTCGTCTCACCACCTGCAGTCGTTACACCGCCTGCAGTCGTCTCACCGCCTGCAGTCGTCTCACCGCCTGCAGTCAACCCATCGCCTGCAGTCGTCTCACCGTCTGTAGTCGGCCCATAGCTAGCAGGAGGGTTGGGCATCGTTTGAATTTGAGCGATTCCGGTTCCGATTCCGATTCTTCGTTTCGATTCCGATTCTTTTCGATTCTCGGTTCCGATTCTTTTTGTAGGCGGGGTTACAAAAAGACGTGTCAATTCAATTCAGTTCAGTTTATTTATACTGTATAGCTCCAAGTCACAACAGAAGTTGTCTCAGGGCACTGAACAGAAACAATCAAATATAAAAATAATAAGTTAACAGAAACTTTAATATAAAAATAATGGTAACACTATTTATCTGAGGAGACTACATTGAGTTTAACTCCATGTTATAAAAAAGCTACAGTAGTTAGCCAGAGTTATTTCAGGATGAAATAATTTGAACTTCTGTTTGAATTTAATGCTATGAACTTTTTCCTTTTTGTTACATTTACTATGAATTTCTCACAGGGCAGATTAGAGCCAACATGAAGCACTTTGGTGTGGACTTGTTCCTGTTGAAAGTGCTTTATAAATAAAATGGTATGGTATGGTATGGTAACATGGAGGACTCACCAACATATATTATTATTATTATTATTCTATTATACATATAATATTGTCCAGTGTCTGATGCTGCAGTCATGTTACTGAGCTCCCACTGATGGGCTAACCTGGTTCCACCACAGCAGCAGGATCTTCAGACAGAACAGCTGGTGGGATGTCCTGGTATCTGCAGCCCTCTCTCCATTTGTTTCTTCATGGACATGGAGCTGTGAAATTATGTTGTGCCTCTTCCTCAGCAAAACGCTCCTCCAGTGGAGACTTTCTGGACAGACTGCAGGGAGGTTCCTAAACAAACAACAGGTTTATCAGTATTATCAGTAAAAAGAGATTATTAAATCATTTTTAAGACTGAGAATGTGTACAATTATTAGCTCTGTTGTTATTGCCTAACTAACCTATTCAATAATTCTTCAAACTGTGACATTCACTCATAATGGAATGAAAGAGAACATAAACAGAAATTATATAATAATGAAAACTAGAGACATTAAAACATTTTAAAAGACACAGAGAACTTTAAATGGATTAAGAATGTTAATAAGTGTTGGATTTGAGTGCAATGTAAGTGCAATCCATGGTTGAATCCACATCTGAAAAGGGATGCAACCTTTTCACAACATATGCTGTAACAGTTCTGTGGCACTCTTCATTCACTGACGTTTTTACCTTGGACGCTGGTGAACACTGTGAAGCCATTTCAGGTCGTTTGTCTAAGAAAAAATACAAGCTAACGTTAGCATCGTGTTTGTATTTGAGCTGACTTACCGCTTTAAGCGGAGTATAACTTGTTAGCTGCCTTAATGTTGGTATGAGATGTAGTTCAAAGTTTATTTATTTACCTGATGGAGTCGAAGAGGTAGCGATTAGCGAAAAGTTCGGCGGAGCGTTTTGCAGACAGACCACTCTGTACTTCCGGTCGGATACGAAGCGAAAATAATCCGGTGGAGCGCGTCAAAGACGGGACACTATTTTACTTCTCCACCCTCCTTTGCATGATAGAAAATTATTGCAAGTGCTGCACTGACCTGATTGGTCATTTTATTAATTAGTATGCTTTCGATCGCGGAATGCTCACTTCCGGTGGATTCTTCTTCGTTGGTTTTCAGCGGAGCTACTTCCGGTCGGCTAACTAGCATCAAACATGCTAACTAACTGTCCGGAAAACCGGACAGTTAGTCCCGGTTCCGAACGATTCTCGATTCTCGATGCCCAACCCTAGCTAGCCGTCATCTCTGCAGTCATCTCATCGCCTGCAGTCGTCTCATCGCCTGCAGTCATCTCTGCAGTCATCTCTGCAGTCGTCTCTGCGGTCGTCTCATCGCCTGCAATCGTCTCACTGCCTACAGTCGTCTCACCGCCTGCAGTCGTCTCACCGCCTGCAGTCGTCTCACCGCCTGTAGTCGTCTCACCGTCTGCAACCGTCTCACCGCCTGCAGTCGTCTCACTGCCTGCAATCGTCTCACTGCTTGCAGTCGTCTCACCGCCTGCGGTCGTCTCACCGCCTGCGGTCATCTCACTGTCTACGGTTGTCTCATCGCCTGCGGTCGTCTCATCGCCTGCGGTCGTCTCATCTCCTGCGGTCGTCTCACCGTCTGCGGTCGTCTCACCGTCTGCGGTCGTCTCACCGCCTGCAGTCGTCTCAACGCCTGCGGTCGTCTCATCGCCTGCGGTCGTCTCATTGCCTGCAGTTGTCTCATCGCCTGCAGTCGTCTCTGCGGTCGTCTCATCGCCTGCAATCGTCTCACGGCCTGCAGCCGTCTCACTGCCTACAGCCGTCTCACCGCCTGCAGCCGTCTCATTGCCTGCAGTCGTCTCACCGTCTGCAGTCGTCTCACCGCCTGCAGTCGTCTCATCGCCTACAGTCGGCTCATCGCCTGCAGTTGTCTCACCGCCTGCAGTCGGCCCATCGCCTGCAGCCGTATCACCGCCTGCAGCCGTCTCACCGCTTGCAGTCGTCTCACCGCCTGTAGTCGTCTCACCGCCTGCAGTCAGCCCATTGCCTGCAGTCGTCTCACCGCCTGTAGTCGGCCCATAGCTAGCAGTCGTCTCTGCAGTCATCTCATCGCCTGCAGTCGTCTCATCGCCTGCAGTCATCTCTGCAGTCATCTCTGCAGTCGTCTCTGCGTTCGTCTCATCACCTGCAATCGTCTCACTGCCTGCAGTCGTCTCACTGCCTACAGTCTTCTCACCGCCTACAGTCGTCTCACCGCCTGCAGTCGTCTCACCACCTGCAGTCATCTCACCGCCTGCAGTCGTCTCACCGCCTGCAGTCGTCTCGCCGCCTGCAGTCGTCTCGCCGCCTGCAGTCGTCTCACCGCCTGCAGTCGTCTCACCGCTTGCAGTCGTCTCACTCCCTACAGTCGTCTCACCGCCTGCAGTCGTCTCTCCGCCTGTAGTCGGCCCATCGAATGCAGCCGTCTCACCGCCTGCAGTCGTCTCATCGCTTGCAGTCGTCTCACCGCCTGCAGTCGTCTCACCGCCTGCAGTCGGCCCATGCCCTGCAACCGTCTCACCACCTGCAGTCGTCTCACCGCCTGCAGTCGTCTCACCGCCTGAAGTTGTCTCACAGCTTACATTCGTCTCAGCGCCTGCAGTCGTCTCAGCGCCTGCAGTCGTCTCACCGCCTGCAGTCGTCTCACCACCTGCAGTCGTCTCACCGCCTGCGGTCGTCTCACCGCCTACAGTCGGCCCATCGCCTGCAGTCGTTTCTGTAGTCATCTCATCACCTGCAGTCGTCTCATCGCCTGCAGTTGGCTCTGTAGCCATCTTTGCAGTCAACTCATCTTCTGCAGTCATCTCACCGCCTGCAGTCGGCCCATCGCCTGCAGTCGGCCCATCGCCTATAGTCGTCTCATCGCCTGCAGTCTTCTCTGAAGTTATCTCATCGCATGTAGTCATCTCATCGCCTGTAGTCGGCCCATAGCTAGCAGTCGTCTCTGTAGTCATCTCATCGCCTGCAGTCGTCTCATCGCCTGCAGTCATCTCTGCAGTCGTCTCTGCGGTCGTCTTATCGCCTGCAATCGTCTCACTGCCTGCAGCCGTCTCACCGCTTGCAGTCGTCTCACCGCCTGTAGTCGTCTCACCGCCTGCAGTCAGCCCATTGCCTGCAGTCGTCTCACCGCCTGTAGTCGGCCCATAGCTAGCAGTCGTCTCTGCAGTCATCTCATCGCCTGCAGTCGTCTCATCGCCTGCAGTCATCTCTGCAGTCATCTCTGCAGTCGTCTCTGCGTTCGTCTCATCACCTGCAATCGTCTCACTGCCTGCAGTCGTCTCACTGCCTATAGTCTTCTCACCGCCTGCAGTCGTCTCACCGCCTGCAGTCGTCTCACCGCCTGCAGTTGTCTCACCGCCTGCAGTCGTCTCACCGCCTGCAGTCGTCTCGCCGCCTGCAGTCGTCTCACCGCCTGCAGTCGTCTCACCGCTTGCAGTCGTCTCACTCCCTACAGTCGTCTCACCGCCTGCAGTCGTCTCTCCGCCTGTAGTCGGCCCATCGAATGCAGCCGTCTCACCGCCTGCAGTCGTCTCATCGCTTGCAGTCATCTCACCGCCTGCAGTCGTCTCACCGCCTGCAGTCGGCCCATGCCCTGCAACCGTCTCACCACCTGCAGTCGTCTCACCGCCTGCAGTCGTCTCACCGCCTGAAGTTGTCTCACAGCTTACATTCGTCTCAGCGCCTGCAGTCGTCTCAGCGCCTGCAGTCGTCTCAGCGCCTGCAGTCGTCTCACCACCTGCAGTCGTCTCACCACCTGCGGTCGTCTCACCGCCTACAGTCAGCCCATCGCCTGCAGTCGTTTCTGTAGTCATCTCATCACCTGCAGTCGTCTCATCGCCTGCAGTTGGCTCTGTAGCCATCTCTGCAGTCAACTCATCTTCTGCACTCGTCTCACCACCTACAGTTGTCTCACCGCCTGCAGTCGGCCCATCGCCTGCAGTCGGCCCATCGCCTGCAGTCGGCCCATCGCCTATAGTCGTCTCATCGCCTGCAGTCTTCTCTGAAGTTATCTCATCGCATGTAGTCATCTCATCGCCTGTAGTCGGCCCATAGCTAGCAGTCGTCTCTGTAGTCATCTCATCGCCTGCAGTCGTCTCATCGCCTGCAGTCATCTCTGCAGTCGTCTCTGCGGTCGTCTTATCGCCTGCAATCGTCTCACTGCCTGCAGTCGTCTCACCGCCTGCAGTCGTCTCACCGCCTGAAGTTGTCTCACAGCTTACATTCGTCTCAGCGCCTGCAGTCGTCTCAGCGCCTGCAGTCGTCTCAGCGCCTGCAGTCGTCTCACCACCTGCAGTCGTCTCACCACCTGCGGTCGTCTCACCGCCTACAGTCGGCCCATCGCCTGCAGTCGTTTCTGTAGTCATCTCATCACCTGCAGTCGTCTCATCGCCTGCAGTTGGCTCTGTAGCCATCTTTGCAGTCAACTCATCTTCTGCAGTCATCTCACCACCTACAGTTGTCTCACCGCCTGCAGTCGGCCCATCGCCTGCAGTCGGCCCATCGCCTATAGTCGTCTCATCGCCTGCAGTCTTCTCTGAAGTTATCTCATAGCATGTAGTCATCTCATCGCCTGTAGTCGGCCCATAGCTAGCAGTCGTCTCTGTAGTCATCTCATCGCCTGCAGTCGTCTCATCGCCTGCAGTCATCTCTGCAGTCGTCTCTGCGGTCGTCTTATCGCCTGCAATCGTCTCACTGCCTGCAGCCGTCTCACCGCTTGCAGTCGTCTCACCGCCTGTAGTCGTCTCACCGCCTGCAGTCAGCCCATTGCCTGCAGTCGTCTCACCGCCTGTAGTCGGCCCATAGCTAGCAGTCGTCTCTGCAGTCATCTCATCGCCTGCAGTCGTCTCATCGCCTGCAGTCATCTCTGCAGTCATCTCTGCAGTCGTCTCTGCGTTCGTCTCATCACCTGCAATCGTCTCACTGCCTGCAGTCGTCTCACTGCCTATAGTCTTCTCACCGCCTGCAGTCGTCTCACCGCCTGCAGTCGTCTCACCGCCTGCAGTTGTCTCACCGCCTGCAGTCGTCTCACCGCCTGCAGTCGTCTCGCCGCCTGCAGTCGTCTCACCACCTGCAGTCGTCTCACCGCTTGCAGTCGTCTCACTCCCTACAGTCGTCTCACCGCCTGCAGTCGTCTCTCCGCCTGTAGTCGGCCCATCAAATGCAGCCGTCTCACCGCCTGCAGTCGTCTCATCGCTTGCAGTCGTCTCACCGCCTGCAGTCGTCTCACCGCCTGCAGTCGGCCCATGCCCTGCAACCGTCTCACCACCTGCAGTCGTCTCACCGCCTGCAGTCGTCTCACCGCCTGAAGTTGTCTCACAGCTTACATTCGTCTCAGCGCCTGCAGTCGTCTCAGCGCCTGCAGTCGTCTCAGCGCCTGCAGTCGTCTCACCACCTGCAGTCGTCTCACCACCTGCGGTCGTCTCACCGCCTACAGTCGGCCCATCGCCTGCAGTCGTTTCTGTAGTCATCTCATCACCTGCAGTCGTCTCATCGCCTGCAGTTGGCTCTGTAGCCATCTCTGCAGTCAACTCATCTTCTGCACTCGTCTCACCACCTACAGTTGTCTCACCGCCTGCAGTCGGCCCATCGCCTGCAGTCGGCCCATCGCCTGCAGTCGGCCCATCGCCTATAGTCGTCTCATCGCCTGCAGTCTTCTCTGAAGTTATCTCATCGCATGTAGTCATCTCATCGCCTGTAGTCGGCCCATAGCTAGCAGTCGTCTCTGTAGTCATCTCATCGCCTGCAGTCGTCTCATCGCCTGCAGTCATCTCTGCAGTCGTCTCTGCGGTCGTCTTATCGCCTGCAATCGTCTCACTGCCTGCAGTCGTCTCACCGCCTGCAGTCGTCTCACCGCCTGAAGTTGTCTCACAGCTTACATTCGTCTCAGCGCCTGCAGTCGTCTCAGCGCCTGCAGTCGTCTCAGCGCCTGCAGTCGTCTCACCACCTGCAGTCGTCTCACCACCTGCGGTCGTCTCACCGCCTACAGTCGGCCCATCGCCTGCAGTCGTTTCTGTAGTCATCTCATCACCTGCAGTCGTCTCATCGCCTGCAGTTGGCTCTGTAGCCATCTTTGCAGTCAACTCATCTTCTGCAGTCATCTCACCACCTACAGTTGTCTCACCGCCTGCAGTCGGCCCATCGCCTGCAGTCGGCCCATCGCCTGCAGTCGGCCCATCGCCTATAGTCGTCTCATCGCCTGCAGTCTTCTCTGAAGTTATCTCATCGCATGTAGTCATCTCATCGCCTGTAGTCGGCCCATAGCTAGCAGTCGTCTCTGTAGTCATCTCATCGCCTGCAGTCGTCTCATCGCCTGCAGTCATCTCTGCAGTCGTCTCTGCGGTCGTCTTATCGCCTGCAATCGTCTCACTGCCTGCAGCCGTCTCACCGCTTGCAGTCGTCTCACCGCCTGTAGTCGTCTCACCGCCTGCAGTCAGCCCATTGCCTGCAGTCGTCTCACCGCCTGTAGTCGGCCCATAGCTAGCAGTCGTCTCTGCAGTCATCTCATCGCCTGCAGTCGTCTCATCGCCTGCAGTCATCTCTGCAGTCATCTCTGCAGTCGTCTCTGCGTTCGTCTCATCACCTGCAATCGTCTCACTGCCTGCAGTCGTCTCACTGCCTATAGTCTTCTCACCGCCTGCAGTCGTCTCACCGCCTGCAGTCGTCTCACCGCCTGCAGTTGTCTCACCGCCTGCAGTCGTCTCACCGCCTGCAGTCGTCTCGCCGCCTGCAGTCGTCTCACCGCCTGCAGTCGTCTCACCGCTTGCAGTCGTCTCACTCCCTACAGTCGTCTCACCGCCTGCAGTCGTCTCTCCGCCTGTAGTCGGCCCATCGAATGCAGCCGTCTCACCGCCTGCAGTCGTCTCATCGCTTGCAGTCGTCTCACCGCCTGCAGTCGTCTCACCGCCTGCAGTCGGCCCATGCCCTGCAACCGTCTCACCACCTGCAGTCGTCTCACCGCCTGCAGTCGTCTCACCGCCTGAAGTTGTCTCACAGCTTACATTCGTCTCAGCGCCTGCAGTCGTCTCAGCGCCTGCAGTCGTCTCAGCGCCTGCAGTCGTCTCACCACCTGCAGTCGTCTCACCACCTGCGGTCGTCTCACCGCCTACAGTCGGCCCATCGCCTGCAGTCGTTTCTGTAGTCATCTCATCACCTGCAGTCGTCTCATCGCCTGCAGTTGGCTCTGTAGCCATCTCTGCAGTCAACTCATCTTCTGCACTCGTCTCACCACCTACAGTTGTCTCACCGCCTGCAGTCGGCCCATCGCCTGCAGTCGGCCCATCGCCTGCAGTCGGCCCATCGCCTATAGTCGTCTCATCGCCTGCAGTCTTCTCTGAAGTTATCTCATCGCATGTAGTCATCTCATCGCCTGTAGTCGGCCCATAGCTAGCAGTCGTCTCTGTAGTCATCTCATCGCCTGCAGTCGTCTCATCGCCTGCAGTCATCTCTGCAGTCGTCTCTGCGGTCGTCTTATCGCCTGCAATCGTCTCACTGCCTGCAGTCGTCTCACCGCCTGCAGTCGTCTCACCGCCTGAAGTTGTCTCACAGCTTACATTCGTCTCAGCGCCTGCAGTCGTCTCAGCGCCTGCAGTCGTCTCAGCGCCTGCAGTCGTCTCACCACCTGCAGTCGTCTCACCACCTGCGGTCGTCTCACCGCCTACAGTCGGCCCATCGCCTGCAGTCGTTTCTGTAGTCATCTCATCACCTGCAGTCGTCTCATCGCCTGCAGTTGGCTCTGTAGCCATCTCTGCAGTCAACTCATCTTCTGCACTCGTCTCACCACCTACAGTTGTCTCACCGCCTGCAGTCGGCCCATCGCCTGCAGTCGGCCCATCGCCTGCAGTCGGCCCATCGCCTATAGTCGTCTCATCGCCTGCAGTCTTCTCTGAAGTTATCTCATCGCATGTAGTCATCTCATCGCCTGTAGTCGGCCCATAGCTAGCAGTCGTCTCTGTAGTCATCTCATCGCCTGCAGTCGTCTCATCGCCTGCAGTCATCTCTGCAGTCGTCTCTGCGGTCGTCTTATCGCCTGCAATCGTCTCACTGCCTGCAGTCGTCTCACCGCCTGCAGTCGTCTCACCGCCTGCAGTCGTCTCACCGCCTGCAGTCGTCTCACCGCCTGCAGTCGTCTCACCACCTGCAGCCGTCTCACCTCCTGTAGTCGGCCCATCGAATGCAGCCATCTCACCGCCTGCACTCGTCTCACCACCTGCAGTCGTCTCACCGCCTGCAGTCGTCTCACCGCCTGTAGTTGTCTCACCGCCTGCAGTCGTCTCACCGCCTGCAGTCGGCCCATCCCCTGCAGTCGGTGAGACGGCTTACAGTCTGCAGTCATCTCCTCGCCTGCAGTCGTCTCTGCAGTCATCTCATCGCCTGCAGTCATCTCATCGCCTGCAGTTGTCTCTGCAGTCATCTCATCGCCTGCAGTCATCTAATCGCATGCAGTCATCTCTGTAGTCATCTCATCGCCTGCTGTCATCGCCACAGGGGTCCACACATCTCCTGATGATGGACGGCCTCCTAACCAACCTCAGGAACTGGCAGCTGGTGATGGACTGTCTCCCGGTTTTCCCCGGACCCTGGTGGAAGTTCTTTCGTTCCCGCCATCCTGACGGTTCCTCACTCCGCCCACCCTGGTGCTTTGGAGGGTGTTCCTTGGGATGCCATGTGGCATTTGTGGGAGGGAGGTACTGTAGGGATGGCGGTTTTCTGTGTCTTGTCTCCCTCTGTTGGTCTCTAACATCCCTACACCTCGTCTGGTCCAGGTGTTTTATGTTTACTTAATGAGTTTTGGGCTGTATTTAAGTTAGCATCTTGGATTTTGTATTTGTCAGGTCATTGTCTGTGTTTACCCTCCCGTCTGATGAAGCCATTATTTCTGTAAGTAGCTACCCTGTCAGCATTTTGATTTATTAATTAAAAATTTCATTATTTTAATTCCTCCGTTTCTGAGTCCTGTCTGCCTGCACTCTGGGTTTTTCTCACTTCATCTGACCACTCCTTGACAGCACGAACATGAGTCTGTGTTAGCAGATAAGCACGAATGAACACAGCAACATGATACCGATCAGCAGCTACATGAAACAGATCAGCAGCAACACAATGTGATTTTTTTCACATTGAATATTCAGGTTAGAGATTCATGAGTCTAACAGCCTCGGGGTAGAAGCTGTTCCCCAGTCTAGTGGTTCTACACTTAATGCTCCTCAACCTCCTTCCTGAGGGGAGTGGAGCAAACAGTGTGTCTCTGCGGTCGTCTCAATAGCGAGGGACTACTTTATTGCTTGTATCACTCAGCCCTCTGTCAATAGCAAGCAGCCATCAGGGCATTGACGATCAGTTGTTAGGCTGATAGTCCTCCTTTTACATGTGAACAGCTAGACCTGGATATCACCAGCAAACTGGTTAATCCTCTGTGAGAAGATGCTGTTTATTGCAGCTCCTCAGACTGAAGAAGTTTTTTGGATAGAAAACGAAACATTTCAGCAAAGAAGAATCTGTCCAGAGGACTGGACTTTACTTTTTTAGATTTTTCTACCTGGATTATTGAGCATACATCATGACATATTCCTCAGGAATGATCATACATTCTGGTTATAATTTCATGCATAAAATATGCAACAATCATATTACTTTGTACATGTCAAAGTTTTGGGACTTTTTGAAAGTGGAATTTTGATTTGTACAGTACATGATATTTTTTAATACACCAATAAGCTGTTGATGCCTATCAGTTACTCATTAATTTATTCTAAAATACAATTTTTTAACTCTGTGGCTGAGTGGTTAGAGCAGTAGTCCTCCAATGCAAGAGTTGGGGGTTCGATTCCATCAGCAGTCACATGCCAAAGTGTCCTTGGGCAAGGCACTGAACCCCTCATTGCCTCTGATGTGTGTCCCATTGGTGTTTGAATGTGATAAAGCACTGATTATTTCTTGTATATAGTAGAGTGCTGTATGAATGGGTAAATGAGGGCATGTAAAGTACTTTGAGTATCTCAATAAGGTAGAAAAGCACTAAGTGCAGTCCATTTACCATTTTACACAATTCAAAAACTTGCACATATATATCAGGAATTTAGTCCAGCACAAACAGTAAACCTAATATTTGAAGATGAAAATATTTTAATTCAAATCTGTCTGACACTGAAAACATATATGCATGCTTGTTACGTCCCCAAGGAACATAGCATATTAAGGGACATGCGACGAAAGGGAGGGTTAAAAAAAGATTTATATTTTTAAGCTCTCTGGTAGTGTAGCTCTGGTTGCACCGCCTCCGGCTGCTCTGTGAAGAGAAAAAAGAAAAAGTTCAAGCCCTCAGCTTCCTCGTGTCCACAAGACCCCAAAAGTAACATACAAAAGGCAGACCTGGTGAGCAAGTCCAACAAAATATAACGGTACCACAGGGGGCCAACCCCAATATAGGGCCGTCAAAGCCTCTGTGGGTACCGGCCAAAAAGGCCCCACCTAAGATAACAAAAAGGCAAAAAACATGACAACCAGTCTTACCGGGTTGAATCCAGCTTCAGGATGATAACAAGAAAAAACTAAGGTCCATCTGGTCTAGGAGAGAGAAAAAAACAACATCATGGCCAGCAGGTCGCTCACGCCTCAGTCTTCAGTGCCCAGGACGAGCGCATACAGCATACAAAAACGCCTCGTCTTCGGGAGTGGCAACCCGGACGGAAAGTTGCGGGAGGTGGAGTGGAAACAAAACCCCTCTGCTTCAAGCTCTCCCTCTGCTTCTTCTGCTTCCTCGGCTTCTTCGGCTTCCTTCTGGATCTCCACAACCCAGCTTATTTATAGGCAGATCAACAACCCTTCCAATAGCGTGATCCAATTAATTATTAACCTGAAGTCAATCAGCCTTCCAAAACATTTTAACACATAATCACGCAGAAATGAATAAAAGTACAAATAACGTGCCCAGAGCACCCCCACACAAACTTTGCATGGGATGATGGAGCTATTTAAATCTTGCTCATCACCCATACAAAGAAAAACAAACAAACAAACAAACAAACATTCAAACAGGGCCTTCAGTGACTGCTGGAGGAAAACTGACAACTACCGGATCAGCACCGGTAAACTCCTCACATGTCAGCCCGAACTCTGCGGCCACTTGTTCACTGGAATCAGCAGGTAGGCAAGCATATTAATACGACATAGTCCTTTTTAAATTCCAACAATAGGTAATTTGTACATTTACACCAGACTTATTTTAAAAGCAGGTGTACGCATAGTTTAACTGGTAATTAAATGCATAACCCAGAATCAGACACCACACAATGTACAAGGCTCACAAAAAGTCGGTGCTTCCAAAAAACTCATCTGTGCTTAACTTGCTCAAAAACACAGAATCTAAAACACCACACAAAGCACAGAACTTCCCGAACGTGGGTGCCAACAAAACTCATCTGGGTTCAACACCACATACCAACTATATAATTAAAACGACACACACAGAAATAAGTTAATGTAAAAAAAAAAAACTATTCGCTCCCACCTTGTTCTCTTCCACACCTGCATGAAAACTCGCTTGAGCCAAAGTCATATTTTTTTCCTCTTGTTGACACTGAAGTGCCGCCCGCGTAACCGCGCACGACCCAAAGATGACTGGAAAGGAGCAAGTTCATTTGCCCAGGTGCGAAGTACCGGGACAGGTGAAACATCTGGGGTTACTAAAATTCGGCCTCCAGCCAAGTCGTTGCCCATAATCCTGGAGACACCCGATATGGGGAGACTAGGATGTACCCCGACCATCGTGTCACCCGACCACAGCTTAGACTGGACCATGACTTTGTGCAAAGGCACACTAATGTCCTGCATGTTAAAACCACAAACTGGTATTTTAGCTTCAACCTTAGTCTGATCATCTAACGGTAAGACCTCACCTAAGATAAGAGACTGAGAGGCAGCTGTGTCCTGCAATATTTTAACAGGGATTCTCTCCTTTGTAGGGGACACTGAGACAAACCCATCCATGATGAAAGGTTTAAAAACATCCCCCTCGCATGGCATCTTTGGGGAAGGTGACTCAGTAACTTTAATTAAAGTTGAAATCATAGCAACCGGCTTAGTGTTCTTCTTAATTAAAACCGGGCAATTAGCCACAATATGTCCTCTGTTCTTGCAATAAAAACACGTCACATCTGATTTTAACTCCGCCCCGTGATCCGATGAAAATTCACCCCCACCTCACACAGCAGGTACATCCCACTCACCATGTGAAACAGTGTTTACACCTTCCCTCTCGTTACTTTTAGGTTTGTCAAAATTATAATAATCCTGTGAACGATCAAAATTATTCTTATGTGTCAATATATATTCCTCAATGAACACTGCAGCCTTTGACACATCTGAAACTTTATTTTCATTTAAGTATGTGGTAATCCTATCTGGCAACTCATTTTTAAAGTCTTCCATCAAAACAAGCTGTTTAAGTTGTGCAAAGTCTGACACATTTTTTTATTTTTATTTTTATTAAATTTATTCATTTTACATCAATATAAAAGAAAAACAATGTATAAACATACAGTTTACGTAAAATGTAAAAGACATAAAATGAAAGGTGGCAGAGAGAAGAAATAATCTTATAATATCTGCCCCTTTTTTCAAAGTAACAAAATCAAACTCAATCCAAACAATCAACTCAAGCATTGTTTTTCAAGTAATAGAATGAAAAAACAAAACAAAAAAAACAACAACTTCGTTAGTCAACTAGAAAGTTTCCTAAACAATGGATTTAACTAAAGATTTTCATATTTTGTTAACAACTTAGATTTGATCATCTTTTTAAACACAAGCATTGATCTAGCAAATTTAATATCGTTATCTAAAGAGTTCCATAAGTCAATTCCCTGTATCGAAACCAGTCCGGCTCTTCAAACTGGTTCTATACTGAAGTTTTACAAAAATCTCAGTACCCCTAAGAGTATAACAAGACCTTCTCTTATCAAAAAACATTTGAACGTTAGGAGGCAGTAAGTAGTTTTGAGCTTTATACATGACTAATGAGATATTATAATCCACCAAATCATAAAACTTCAATAACTTAAGTTGATTAAACAATATATTTGATGGATGACGATGAGGTTTTCCTAAAATAATTCTCACAGCTCTCTTCTGCAAAATAAAAACAGGCTTTGTAATAGTTTTACATGCCTTCCCCCAAACTTTAACACAGTAAATTAAATGTGGAACAAAAATTGTATTATATAACAAATACAAAGCTGTCTCATTCAAAAAATCTTTAACTTTATACAGTACCGCAGTAGATCTGGCTAACTTAATTTTTACAGACTTGATGGGCTGTTTCCACGACAGTTTTTCATCAATTACCACACCCAAAAACTTCACCTCATTTACTCTCTTTACTTCCACTCCATCAATTTTTAGAAAGAACTCCATATTCTTTTTTGTATTACTAAACAACATATAATTAGTTTTTCCAAGATTCAATTATAGTTTTTTAAATTTAAACCAGGTTTGTATTTTGGCAAATTCCATTGTTATTAATGCAGACATTTGTTCAAAGTCACTACCACAATAGAAGAAAGTAGTATCATCAGCAAACAAGATACAATTTAGCAGTCTAGACACCTTCACTAAATCATTCACATGTAAAATAAACAATTTTGGTCCGAGTATCGAGCCTTGAGGGACTCCACATGTGATTTTGCAGAAATCAATCGTATATCATCAACATACACAAACTGCTTTCTGTCAGTCAAATAGCTTTGTATCTACTGCACATTATTCGCAGCACATCAATGATCTAAGAGAGCTTCTTTGTCCCTAACAAAATTGACATTTGTTTGATTGTACTATTTCTTTAACTTCCAAAACTTCTGTCGATAAGCTTCAGGCACAAGTTCATGCACCCGCAAAACAGCTTTCTTTACTGTCTCAAAATCACGGCTATCCACCACAGAAAGAGAAGCATACGTCTCTTGCACCTTTCCAGTTAACGCACTCTGTAGAATTAAGGTCCAAACATCGCCAGGCCATTTAAGCGTGAGCACCACCGATTCAAATAGTGTAAAATATTTATCAACGTCACGTTCATTAAATGGAGGAACTAAACAAATGTTTTTACACACACATCAAATTCATTAGTCCTAGGCTGTGAAGGCCCAGCACTAAACCCCAGCTCTTTTAAATGGATCTCAGCGTGTGACTCCATCTTCCGCTGTTCAAAACCAAGCTCCTTCTCCCTTAACGCAATCCGACTTAAATCCACCTCAAGTTCCTTTTAACACATAATCACGCAGAAATGAATAAAAGTACAAATAACGGGCTCAGAGCACGTAACAATACTATACATTTAGGGGTACAAGAAACCAAATTTTGTTCTAACGCAGTAAAAAGTGCTGCATGGTTGCCCAAGGAGCAATACTTTATGATTTAGACCTGTCTTTAATGAGGCTGGCCATCACTCGTAATACACACTACATCAGGCTTTTTTTTCTGTTTCCAAAACTTAGATTTTCCAAACCAGTCTTCTAGATCCCATTAATTCACTGTTTGCCCAATGAAATTAACACTGGCAGTCATTGTCTGGGTTTGCTCATTCATAAGGCAGATCTGATTGCGCTTCAGGCACTGTCAATGCATGCAGCCTGATAAGAGGCTTGTACAGCGATTGGGCTGATTGCAGAATAATAACCAGGCTGCCATTGATGCTGAGCCCGGTGTGCACTAATCAAGCTGAACAGCAGTGCTGTTATGATGACAGGAACAAGTCAAAATGCTCCTTCCACTGTAGCTTAGTATTAGTCCAAATGATAAACCTGAAGGTATTATTGATTTAAGTTAAACGTACCAATCATCTTTGCACATAATGTTAGTTATCCAGGTTTGCTGAGGTGAGGTCTTGAGTGTAGGTTCTATCAGTCAGCACTAAAAATAATTTGATATGAGTTTAAATTCCGACAATTGTGCTGGGTGGCAAGAGAGGGTTGACCTCAATTAATCTCCTATTGACTTAATACATTTCAGCACATTATGATTTCAGTCACAAGGAATTGTCAATTAGGAATATGCCATGAACCATGAAATAAAACACTTGATCATATGAGCGAATAGCTGCAAAGCATAAAACACTGCCTTGAGCCACAACTTTCTCTTTAGAACCAATTCATATTGCCTGCTAACATACTAACCCAAGGTAGATGATATTTTTTCCTAAAACGTCTATTCAGTTTGGAAACAATAACAACTAAATAGTTAAATAAAAAAAGAGACTTTAGAGTCAACCCAAGCTTAACTCATTTGTCAATTTATTGGATTGATGGTCTACTTGGCTTTACCTCCGCTCTACTTGACTTAGTTGTTGCAGTAACTGTAATGAAATGAAAGAAGAGGGCAGCAGGCGATCCAAGGAAATTTCAGGAAATATTATTGTTGTTGATGAACAAAAACAAATGCACAAAGAATCCACTGACGAACACAACATTCAACACAAGGCTTCAACCAAGAGTAAAGAACAACTGTGACTAAAGATGCACAGTCGAAGCAATGCCAAACTGGTGTTTCAGTAAAAAACAGGATGCAAATTAAACAAGTTCAAGTCAAGCTTATTGTTATTCTCATCACATGTGATACATGAGGTGGAACAAAATTATGTACTCAGGGTCCCAGTTACACTCTAAAATAACAACAATATATAGTGTAAAAAGAAACATTATATACACGGATCTATAATATATACGCTAAACAAATGCCAAACGGTACGCTAAAAGATTTAAGATATTATGCTAAACAACAAAATTCATGCTCAATCACGTCTTTAGAAAAAATAAACTGTCCAGATTACCTGATTGAGCATTATTATATATGCTAAACACTAATAATTTAAATAAATTCGGCATAACAAAAGCACGCCAAACAGGAGGCTATGGTGAGCAGAAGGGCATGAATGAATGCAGCAGCATGATATAATCAGCAGCATGAGATCAGCAGCATGGATATTTAGCAGCACATATTAGTCACACATCACCAATCAAAGTGGCATTACAGTGGTTATTCTGGTTAGGGATTTATGAGTCTAACTTCAGGTTAGAAGCTGTTCCTCAGTCTAGTGGTTTTACACTTAATGCTCCTCAACCTTCTGCCTGAGGGGAGCAGGGCAAAAAGTTTATGTGCTGGGTGAGTGGGGTCTTTCATGATGCAGGTGTCTCTCTTCCTGCATCTGGAGGTGTAGATGTCTGTGGTGGGGAGACTGACTCCAACAGATTTCTGTGCAGCCTTCACCACTCTCTGTAAAGCTTTTATTTCTGCAGCTGTGCAGCCTCCATGCCACACGTTGATGCTGGAGCACAGGATGCTCTCCACTGCACACCTGTAGAAGGAGGTGAGGACTGACCTTCACAGTCCAGCTCACCACAGCTGCCTAAGGAAGTAGAGTCAGAACAAGGGAAGGCTTCTCAACAAAATAAAACAGGAAATAAGATGCATAAATGACAAAAACTTTAAGACGTAATGCAAAGTTATAAAAATCCAAAGTACTTGAGCAAGAAGCTAAAATTGCTATCCACAATATTCTTGGGGGTGTCACTGTAGAAGCGAATGTGCATTGTACTTCCTGTCCGACACCGGAAGTGCCTGTATTCCATAGGTGGAGTATGGATCGCGGGTGTTTTTGAAAGTTATTTTCATTCATTTTATCGGAGCAAACACAGCTTTTGTTTAAACGGAACGTTTACTGAAATGTCCTACCGGGGTTCAGGTACCTGCTGTGCTGTTCGCGGCTGCACCAACAACCGGACCAAGCTAAATCTTTGGCTAAAACAACAGTGTTTTCAACACGGACCCAAAACAAAGAAAGAGTGTTCCTGCATCCTTCTCTATGGCTGTGTCTGCGCGATCAGGTAACATCTGTAATTTCTTTTTATTCAGGGAGGGTTTATTAATGAGAGTTTTGGATGATTTACTGTCTTAAAATGATATATGTCAGGCGCGACCGGTGTTACAGAACACCGTGACTTTTAGCCGAGATAGCTGCTAATTTAACAAACCTTAGCCGAGAGGCCGGAGCAAACGCGTTCGCTACTGTATTTATGTATTTTTAAATTATGTCTGCGCGATCAGGTAACATCTTTTTATTTGGGGAGGGTTTATTAATGAGAGTTTTGGAAGATTTACTGTCTTAAAACGATAGATCTCAGACGCGACCGGTATTTTTAGCCGAGATAGCTGCTAATAAACCTTAGCCGAGAGGCCGGAGCAAACGCGTTCGCTATTTATGTAGTTTTAAATTATGTCTGCGC
This sequence comes from Garcialebias charrua, assembly GCA_038048925.1. NCBI lineage: Eukaryota > Metazoa > Chordata > Actinopteri > Cyprinodontiformes > Rivulidae > Garcialebias > Garcialebias charrua. Next base: position 31,723 of record JBBPBX010007527.1, read on the forward strand.
GATCAGGTCACATCTGTTATTTCTTTTTATTTGTCCCTCCTCTTTTAACAAAACGAGTGGTGTTCCCACATTTTTAATGAACTAAAACAACAAAGTTTGGACTGTCTTCAACTGTATTACTCGCATGTAAACAAACGGTGTTTCCGGTCAACTGGAAGTCGTGTGCACATTTCGCGCAAAGCGTCATGGGGCGTAGGAATATTGTGGATAAAAAACTTTTTTTTTTTGGTCTTGGCCTTGCTGATAGATTTTAACTTATTATCTCATTTATAACTTAACTATTTCTTTAAACTGAGGCTGTTCAAAGACATATCTACAACAGGTAAGATGTTAATTGCTTATAACCTTTCCACAGAACCCCACTTCAATAAACATGAACTACTGCTTTAAATGTCAGTCAAGTGTTGCTATGGAAACACAGGTAGATGATATTTCCATGAATGCCAGGTATTCATTTTAGATTTTTTTTAAATGAAGGTTTTATACATATTTATATACTTGCAATAATTTCAGCATGCTAGTTTATAATTTTGTGCAAAGTTGGATCATCATTTTTAATGAAGTCAAAGCACATGGCTACAGACACCCCACAGGGAAATAAGCGATAAGTGGATGCTGCAGGGGAAACAGAAAGGTTATGAATGTCATTACAGTTCTCCGCGGACTTTATGGTTAGCTCATTCAGAGCAGTTCATAGACGTGGTTCAGCAAAGCTCCTATCTGGCCAAAATGTGTCACACTCATAACAATGAGGTGCTGTCGTTCTGGCCACTTGTATTGCTGCAGATAATCAGATAGGGAAAGGACACAATGAGAGGCAGTGGACCTGACAGCATGAAGAGCCCGGATTAGACCACTCTATGAAAACAGAATCACTTCTGACACTCACAGGCTTTTATGGAGAAAACTCACAATAAGAAACAGAATTGAAAAAAAAAATCGTTCAGTCATTTCTCTTATCAAACTGCTTTTCATTTCTGAGGTTGGCTATTGAATTTTCTCACTCAAGCTCAACATGGGTGATGAGGAGGTTCTTTTCATTGTTATGTGTCATCCACACACTGGTCTGGCCCCAAGGTTAATAATAAAAGTTAAAAGAGTGTTGCATATTAATGCCTAAATCTATTGAACCATACAGGGGCGCAATAACTGTCCTTGAATGGTAGAATGGAAGACTGCTGTCCTACAATAATATAAATGACTTGATAGTCTACCACATTATTGGGAGGAAATACAGTTCAGGTAGCGGTTGCCTTTGATTCATCAACAAAAAGTACTTTCATTTTAATGTTAATTATACTTTTTATTTGAAAATAAAAAAAAAAACAGTTGTCATTATTAGCGGATGAAAAGAAACTTAGCCAACTATTGTACCAATTTTTGTTGTTGTTTTTGTTTTACAAAAACACTTAACCCAAAATAAAATGTAACACATCAAACATCAATTTAATATGTGTGCAGCAAGAAATGTACAGATCTTTAATTTAATATAACATTTTCTGTCTTATTTGAGGGGCCATGAGGATTATGAACATATTATTGTACTTTTCTTTAAAACAGCTAACACTGATATATCTATTTTATGTATAAATTGTCTGCTCTGCTCTACCAAAGCTACTTCATTTCCAGTGATTACAATTGAAAAGTCTATTTTTAAGCATGCAATATTGAGTGTTGGAGCCAGAACACCACTACTTCATTTCCAGTGATTACAATTGAAAAGTCTATTTTTAAGCATGCAATATTGAGTGTTGGAGCCAGAAACACACCACCGATGTAAAAGTTGTACTGCATCTAGCTTATTGGGTGGCATATGTCTTGTAGCCTTAACTTCCAGGTTCTGGTCCTGTTTGTAGTTATAGTTTAGTGTATAGTACACCAATGTTTCATGCTGATAAGTTCTAAAATAAACCTCTCGCGTAAAATAGAAATAACAAATATTACATTGAAAAACATAAGGGGATACTTTTTTGTCATTACACAACAACAACAATCTAAATATTAGTTCAGATTATTAGCACATGCAGCATCACTGATTTCATCAATTGTCTTTTGTCAAAAGAAAACAGATTTACTTAAACAAAACATTAAATATAAAATGACACCGTACACACCACTCCCTATAAGACTCACACAGGAAACTTTCATTCAACCTTTATTTAGGCAGGTTAATCCCATTGAGCCTCAATGACTCCTTTACAAGAGAGACCTGGCTGCAAAGAAAGAATGATGACAACAGCAACAGTAGAACTGGACAAACCTCCAAGCTAAATTACAGACACTTTCATGCAGCTCCTCTGTTAGGAGACATGTTTATAAAATATATTTCTAAATTTGAGTTTGTGCTAGAACAACTTATTATAATTTGTGCTCTTATTTTGATTTTATTTTTGGGCACTTTTTTTACAGTCTCTACTTTGCTTTTTGACGATTATCTGTTTTTGCCATAGTACTTTGAGATTCTAATTCCAGATAGTATAGTCTAGTTAATTTTAATATATA
>JBBPBX010007527.1:35087-65007 GCA_038048925.1 Garcialebias charrua
TATGTATGTATGTATGTATGTATGTATGTATGTATGTATGTATGTATGTATGTATGTATGTATGTATGTATGTATGTATGTATGTATGTATGTATGTATGTATGTATGTATGTATGTATGTATGTATGTATGTATGTATGTATGTATGTATGTATGTGTGTATGTATGTATGTATGTATGTATGTATGTATGTATGTATGTATGTATGTATGTATGTATGTATGTATGTATGTATGTATGTATGTATGTATGTATGTATGTATGTATGTATGTATGTATGTATGTATGTATGTATGTATGTATGTATGTATGTATGTTCGTCAAAGTTAGAACAAAACATTATGCTTCACATTAGGCAATGTAACCAGTGACTTGTAGGCCTTCTCGTCAATGGTTAATTTGGAGATGCAGTGCCTCGTTACAGAGTTAAAGATACTTCAGTTTTTTACTTTATTATTTTACAAACAGAAGAAGAAATGTCCTAAAACAGAACCTTGTGCTACACCAACTTAATTATTTTGTAAGGCTGATACAATATTAATAGATTTGACACAATGCAACCTATTTTTCCAAATGATACAGCTTTTATTGCTCCACACCTATCTCCTGTTCATCCTCTCAGTTTCTTTCTTTCTGGCTTTTTTCATTCATTCAACCTTTATTTATACAGGTTAACCTCATTGAGCCTCAAGGACTCATTTACAAGAGAGACCTGATTTAAACAAAGAAAACCGATGTGGTACAGTCAACAATAGACTGACTTAGAGACTTAGTATTAAAAACCATACAAAATGAAAAGTAAACAAAATAAATGAAATTAAAACTAAACATAAGCAGCTATATTATAGCAATGTAAAATACTAAAAACAGGAACCTGTCTGAATTGGTTTTTGCCATGAACCAGTTTTTTTTTTTTTTTTTGCCAGTTGTTTAAAATCTCTTAGAGATCAAAGTCAACAACTTCAGATCTTTTTGAAAGTTTTTCCAGGTTACAGGAGCAGAGTAAATGAAGGCCCTTTTGCCTAGTTTGGTCCACACTGAGGGAACACTGCAGGTAATTAAGTCATGAGAATGCATGCTGTAGCTGCACTCACGCAGAGACATGTAGGAGGAGATGTATGAAGGCAACAGACCAAGAAGGGATTTAAAGATGAAATAGTACCAGTGGAAGAGTCTGTGTGAAGTTAATGATGATCAGTTAACCAGTGAATACAGGGTGCAATGATGGGTACGGTAATTACAGCCAGTTATGAATCGTAGAGCACTGATAGACAGCGTCCAACATCTGCAGGGTGCTTCATGTAAATTATGTCACCATAGTCAGTGGAGGGAAGGAAAGTAGAAGTTACAAGTTTTTTTTTTTTTTTTGCTTTGTTTTGTGTTTTGAATGTCCAGAGGACCAGACTTAGCTTTTTTAGATTTTTCTACCTGGATTATTGAGCATGCATCAGGGTAGAAGTTACAAGGTGTTTCCTAGTATTCAGAGTTTGAGAGGATCTGCTTCTAAAAAAGAAACCCAGTTTTACTTTCAATCACTTTACTTAGTTTTCGACATGAGGCTTAAAAGAGAGATGCGAGTCGACCAAGATACCCAAATATTTACAAAAATCGACAAACTCAATAGGGACACCGTTAGAAGATAAAATAGAAGGAAGGACTGCTGGTACAGACTTCCTATTTGAAAACAACATCCCTTTGTTTTTTTCGGCATTTAGTACAAGTTTGAGAGGGAACAAATCTGACTGAATACTGTCGAATGCAAACTGGGAAAGCTGGAAAACCTTACCTGGAAAATCTTAACTGTTTTAGTTTGACAATAAACAACAGTGTTGTCAGCATAGAAATGTAAGGATGCATCAGGGATGCTTTGACCTAGATTACTTATGTAGATTGTGAAGAGGGTGGGTCCTAAGACTGAACCTTGTTTTACATAATTTTTAACAGTTAGATAGCAGGAAGAAGTACCATGTTGAACACGTTGCCTCAGATCCGAGAGATAATTAGCGAACCAACCAGTAGTGTGATCAGAGAAACCAATTTCCGAGAGCTTTTGACACAAGATGTCATGACCCACAGTGTCAAAAGCTTTAGACGGGTCTAAATAAAGTGCAGTACAATAGTCCTTAGCATCCAATGCTTCAACAACATCATTAAAATGCTTCAATGAAGCCGTTATTGTGCTGTGTTTCCTGGAACAAATTGATGGGGAGATAAGCTGTTACAAAAATCCAAATACTTCTTGACTTCTTGACTTTACTTTGGTTCAGATGTTCTCTCAGCTTTTTCTTGAAGTTCTGTCAAAGTCTTTTTTGCTCTTAAACAGACTGATATTGATATATTTCCCACTGTCTGGTATTAGATCCTCTGAAACATTCAGCATCACCACTGTTGCAGTTAGGAATGTTCTGATGATTCCCCTCTCTTAATTATTGGAGTTCATTTTTATCTGGGGAGTTTCTATTGCAGTGCTTTCTGCAGGGTGCACTGCCGTTTCTACAGTTTCTATTTTTATATGTTGTCACAGTGCAGCTTTTGTGACAACAATCTCCCCTGTAGAGGAAAAAGACTGGAGACGATCAAATCCTATTTAATCTGTTTGATGATGGATTTTTTGTCTACTCTTAAAATGCATGAACTTTAACTAACCTTCAACAATGCCAATAATTATCAAAAGAAACACTAAATATAATTTGGTCCATTAACTTCATTGTGTAGCTGTGTCTTTTGTGATGTGAAGCTTTTTTAATCATACTTTTTAAAGGATATAACAGAACATAATAAAGTCAATGCTTGATCAAATTTCTGTTTCCCTCATGTCAGCCAATTTAGATAATCCTCCATGTCACTGATGCGACACCAGTGACGGGTGTTAACATGCAGTGAAATATTACAGCATATTCAAAGTTAATTAAGCCAGGGGGTGTGCAACTTTATCAAGCTCACTTTCCATTTGTCTTTCATCATTGCCATCTGACAAAGATCAGTTTAACCCAAGCTAGCTGAAACACGAAGGCTGCAGCAGGATTCTGCTGTGAGCTGTTTTTTAAACCCAAACTTTAAGACTCAGAAAATCAAGTTAATAATAGAAGTGGGGGAATTGATAGGACATTGATAAGTAGGCAAAGATCTATGTTGAGAAACATTAAGAAACTGTAAATCCACTGCAAACTCTGCAAAATCGCTCGGGGAATTGAGCTCCTCTAGAGGTCACTTCCAACTCTCATCCAAGCAGAACTGCTGAGTGGGCACTTTTAGTCAGCAGCTGTCCCTTTGGCCACTGCTGATGATATCAATATAAAAATTGGCAAAGTTTAGTAGTTGTTATAAACAACTAAGAAAGTGTGCATAGTTATATTTAATGTATCTCCTGTTCTTTAATACCTTCAGATCCTGTTTGATCTCCAAGCTTTACAAAAGTTTAGTTACTTTATATTCATGTTGGCTTATGTTGAGGCCAATACACCGACTAAGATGATGAGCATTGCAAGCTGAAAAGACACTGTAAAGAGATGGTTGTTTTGTTGTTTTTACCAAGTACAGGCGCATCCAATGTTCCCTCTAAGCTGCGCGCGTGCGCAATTGCGCACTGCCCGCACATTCTCAGCGCACAATAAAATCTTTGCGCGCATCCAAATTAAACTGAATGTTGTCAGTATGTCCTATACGCCTTGAACGCACCACACAAATGTGGGATCTGATTGGGTATGGTCAGCCCACCGGTCCGCCTCAACTTAAAATGATTGATGGACAGCAATTACATCCAATCACATTGAAGCTCATGTTGTTTTGACCAATCACTAACAGGAAGGCGGGTCTTAGAACAGCAAGCATGTTTGTATGTGGCTTCACAGTCAGATCATGCAGAAGACGGAGTTTGTCACACCGGGACAGGTACGTGGGTCAATTAGTGTTAAAACTACAGATTTTAAATCTTGTTGTTAGGTCAAGTAAAATCAGAGGTATTATAAATAATCCACACCATGTCTTTTATCTGAATGAAGTCAAATATCACGTGCATTACAGCGAGAAGCTATGCACTCGCACACACACACACACACACACCGCTGAACACATAAACAATCCCCCTCCTTTCTGAAGGAGGAAGTTATTTGTCAAGCACCAAATCTGCAGGGAAAATAAGAAAAAGATGCAGAAGTTGAATGGAGGTCAGTGCAGATAAAGTCACGTGATAAAGAGGAAGAGCAGAACCAGGCCAGGTGTGCAGAGGAGCAGGTCCAGAACCAAGCATCAGTTTCTGAGCTCTGCAGATGTTGACCCAGGGACCAATGGAGGAAAATACACTTTTTAAAAACTTACAGTAAAATAAATATTTTGTCAATAAAAAAATAATACATTAATGTGGAGATTTTAAACAAAAACCCTACAAGCATTAAAATAAAAATCATCTAAATTAGATACTGTATATTTATCTGAGGCTTACAGTTTAATTAAGAAGGTTGATTTTCCCTCTGAGGTACATGAAAAAATAAAGTTAAAGGGTTAAAACATCTAATTCAAGTAAAATAATAAAGTCTGTAGTTAAATAAAACTGGTTTTTGAGCTGCATGCATTCAGAAGGGAGCTACAAAATCACTTATATTAAAAGCAAACTCATGGAAGTTGCTGCTGTAATCGGATTATTTTAATAAGCCATGTAACTTTCTATGATCCCAGATTTATAACAGGTGTGTGGCCATAGTGCGCACGTCCTGATGTTGCTCATAGTGGTCCTCAGTGTGCTCAGAGAGCTTGTGTGTATGCCCAGACACATGAAAAATTAGAGGGAACATTGAAAAAAAAAGGAATACAGTAGCCCCTCATTTATTGTGGGTGTTAGCACCCCCCCCCCCCACACACACACACACACACACACAACTGCGAAGTAGGGATAGTACAAGTTCAAGTTCAAGTAAACTTTATTGTGTGGTACATAAGATGGAACCAAATTAAGTAAGTAGTAGTATTAGTAGTAAGTAGAAATTTATTTTAGTATTTACTGTAGTAGTAAGTAGTAGTTTATTTTAATATTTGTATACAGGTATGTATTAAGGCATTTTAAACCCTTCCCACACTCTTTCAATGTTCCTAACAAATTTCTCAATTCTTAAACCTTTAAAAAATATTAATTTTAAATGGGTACTCACCAGAGGATCAGAATCAGAATAAGCTTTATTATCATTGTACGGAGATACATTGAGATTATGCTCGTACATTTGTCCAAAAGATGGTCGGAGTGCACGTTGCTGCTGCTACAGGAGCGCGGCCCCTTACCCTTTTTCAGAATCCTTTTTTAGATAGAAAAGGGGAAAAATCCATGAGGATAGGATAGTGGCATTACAAAACATGATCTCTTCACACCTTGTCCCATCAGGACATGATTTGAGACATCAAAAACTCTACCAGCAAGCACATTTATGAACACGTTACATGCATTTGACGGCAAGGCAATGAGATTTGTCCATGAAGCACTTCCAGATAGACCATAGTTCTGATAAGATGTTGGTCAGCCAGCACAGTTCTGATAAGCCTTCATAGAAGTTCTCAGGTGTTGGGCGGGGGGTGTTACACATAGCCCAGGAGACATTTGATAAGTCAGCCTGTTTTTGAGGCCAACCGAGGGTGTCAGATTCAGGTAAGCCACAATTTATTTATTTATTTTTCAGGCAGACTGTTTTTTTCGTGTCAGCCTCGAGTCCTGGTGGCACTGTCAAGATCCAAAATGGCCAGATTAGTGTGCAGTCCACTGGTCCATACCTATGAGGCTCCTTCAAGGTCATTTCCAACATGCTGGCGAGTCCCAGCAGCTACAGGTGACCTGCAATTTTCACTAATCACTTCCATCTTACGGTTTATCTCGTAAATCAGCTGAATAGTCGAAGCACTAACCAATCCTTCACACAGACTTGGCAGTGTTGCCATTTCCAAAACTGCTGCTGCCGTCTTCCTTATTATTTGATGACACAGGAATCCACCGATGACAGAGAGCAGAAACCCTGCTATCATAAATCAAATTATATAGACATCTTCAGCGACGAAATGTGCCTGGGCCTAAGACAGAACGGACAGACACATCAGCTCCCAAACTCCCCACAGGTCCACGAGTCTCAGCGGGATATGAGGGCTCTCCAGGACCCTGTTGCTTTGTTGAAAAGATTTTGTCAATTACATTGAAAGTCCAGCTGACCAGATCCATGACAGCAGTTTTAGTTTTGGAAGATGTGTAATAGGAGCTCTGATACACAGACAGAGAGCAAAAAAAAACAACAGGAGAACAGGAGAGGGGGAGAGGAGGCATCTGCCTTGCACAAGAGGGAGTGCAGAAATGAGTGAAGAAGATGAAGAAGACATGAATAATTAGCTGTAATGACAATGAAGGTAATGAAGATCAGATAAAACCAGGTGCTTTGGCTTTGTCCTTCATAATAAAGGTGCAAGATGTCATCATTTTCCAGAACAGGCCCATTTTGTCCATGTTTAAAACTTGTTCAGACCTCTAGACCCCCGGCTCGGCGATCAGATTTTTGAACATTGTGTTAACATACTCCTCCACTCCTGCTGTGTCAGCAGACCCAGCCTCTCTGTGCAGGTATCTCCATTAAGTTCGTCCAGAAGTTCCACTTTCTCTTCAATCGTCCGCATTTTCCACTGGCATTTCGGTTCACTTCCAGAAACTTTTGAACACACAGAACACTTGGAGATGTTCAGATGCAAAAGAGTGCAGGTAAACAGACCATCTGCTACTCTAACAGCCAATCAGTGGCCAGGAAAACAGAGCTGATGGCCAATCAGCGCCCGGGTCACATAACACTACGCTTTGTTTCTTGTCCTCACATGATTTCTTTTAATTCTTGTTTGTAAAGTTGATTTTTTGTGAAAAAACTTTTCCGTGTGACATGAATTAAAGCTGCAGTCTGTAAGTCTCTGTAGAACGCAGGACTTAGACAAATTTTCAACAGGGAAAGCATTCTGGTCCCTCCCCCTCAGAGCCATATATGGCTCTGCTTCCCCTTGCTCTTGCTGAAATTCAGCTCAGCCTTCTTAGCTCCGCCTCCACTGCATGTCCTGTCGCAGCCGCTGCGATCTTCTGTGTTTATATGTTAATAAAACGTTCTAAAAAATAAAATAAAAACATGGAGCACTGGTCCAGCACACCAGGAAATTTGCAGAGCCTCGCGCAGCCACGTTGAACCCGAGTTTAATTCGCTCGTGACAAATTCATTCATTTCCTCATTATTTCAGTCATGGAGTCAGCGGAGGAGGAAGCAATCACTTGACTTTTGGCAAAAAACAAAAGAAAAGTCCAGATCAGGGATGAAGAAGGGGAATTTAATACATTTGTGTCACATACAAAACAGTTTTGCATCGCTTTGCAATCCTTTGAATGAGAACGTGCGCGGCCGCTGGGGCTGGGACAGGCGGGGGCGTGGGTTAGGAGCGTGAGAAGCTCTGTTTTTATTGGCTGGTTAAAAACTCTGTTTTTATTGGCTGGTTAACAGCGGGTCACTGTGGCTTTTTAGAAATGCTTTTAGTAACACCTGGAGAAGCAAGGGGACTATAGTTTTTTTTCAGAGATTACTTGTCTAACATTAGTCTGTCAGGAGATAGTGACAAGAGTGAAGAAATATGTTAAAAATATATTTTTAGAAAACTTACAGACTGCAGCTTTAAATTCTACTTTTGAAAGGCCGGTTCAGCAGTCATGACTTTGCCTTGCAAAAATACTGTTCAACAGAAAACAGCAGCTGGAGGCACTACAGTACAGCACAGCATTGATCTGAGGGAAATGTAGTCCTAATGAGTGGCGATTACAGTACAGTGGAGGCTGAATGAAAGAAAACTACAAAATGGCAGCGCCTGTCCAAATATTTTTTTGTCATCAACTTTTTCGACAACCACAAGTACGTAGTGATATTACTATACAGTCCATAATCATGTAAAAAATACATTTAAAAAGTGTACAATATTTTGGACTGTACTTCCACAAACTGCGATAGAACGAGTCTGCGGAAATCAAACCGCAAAGTAGTAGGGACTACTGTACTGTATTGGGAAAAATTTCAATATTTTTATCAATAATTTCTTAAAGTGAAATTTATATGTTATGTAAATTCATTACAAACTGAGTGAAACATTTCAAGCCTTTTTTATTTTAATTTTGATGATTATCTCTTACAATTAATAATAATATTAAAGGTGCTATGTGTAACTTTCTGTAGAGCCAGAACTTAGAAATATTTTCAACAGGCAAAGCATTCTGATCCCTCCCCCTCAGCCATATATGGCTCTGCTCCCCCTGGCCCTACTGAAATTCAAATTCAAGCTCTGTTTTTATTGGCTGATTCAAATTCAAGCTCTGTTTTTATTGGCTGGTTACAAACTCTGTTTTTATTGGCTGATTCAAATTCAAGCTCTGTTTTTATTGGCTGGTTAATGGCGGGTCACTCTGTGTTCTTAGTGTTTTTATATAATGCTGATAGAGAAGCAAGGGGACTATAGTTTTTTTCAGAGATTACTTTGTCTAACATCAGTCTGTCAGTAGACAGTGAAAGAGTGAAGAAATATGTTAAAAATATATTGTTAGAAAAGTTACAGACTGCACTACAAAGTTACATAGTGCAGCTTTAATAACAATAAAAATTCTGAGTTTCAGAAAATTAGAACACACAGCCAGCTTTTGGTACCTTTGTCAGTGTGGGTAGGAGCTGAGTCCTGCTGGAAAATTAAATCAGCATCTTCATAAAGCTCATCAGCAGAAGGAAGCATGAAGTCTCTAAAATGTCCTGGTGGATGCATTGTGGACTGTGGACTTCAGAAAACACAGTGAACCAACACCAGCAGAGGACCTGACCCCAGATCATCACTGACTGTGGAAACTTCATTCTGGACTTTAAGCAACATGGATTCTGGGCCTCTCCATTCTTCCTCCAGACTCTGGGATCTTGATTTATAAATGACATGAAAAGTTACTTTCATTTGAAAGCATTGGACCACCAAGAAACAGTCCAGTTCTTTTTCTCCTCAGCCCTAGTTGAGATGCTTCTGATGTCATCTCTGGTTCAGGAGTGGCACATACGTAGTTCATAATTAGCTGATTAAGGTGCAACACCATGAGTTTCTAATACAGAAACTCTTCACAATATTTAAATTTTCTCAGACACTGAGTTTTTAATTTTAATTTTTTACATATAAGTCATAATCATCAACATTACAAAAATTAAAGGCTTGAAATATTTAACTTTTAGTGTAATGAATCTATATAATGAGTTTCACTTTCTTAAATGATTGACAATTTTTTTTCCACAATATTCTAATTGTTTGAGATGTTCTTGTAATGCACTTTATTTATTGAACAGTCAGATTGACAATGTTTGAATTTGTTGCTTCTTTTCTTTTCTTTTTGTTCAATAGTTTACCAAAAACCTTCTGCAACCTAACAAATGATCTTACACCAGGATATAAACCCTGTGTGTCATTTTTCACCACTTTTATTTTCTGTCCAAACAGATCTCACTTGTAAATGAGTTTTCGAGGCTCAATGTGACTTATCTGTTTGAATAAAGGTTGAATGAAAATAAACAGCTCAGATTTTGAAGATGTTCTCACCATTAAGTAAAATAAAATAATTCCAACATTAAACATTAGGTCCACACGCATTTTACTGCCTCATCATTTGCTAGATTTGGCAACACATACTGCACTGTAGACACTGCAGACAGGTAGGCCTGTCACGATACATTTTGCTGGGCAATTAATTGTCTCAGAAATTATTGTGATAAATGATAATATTGTTTAAAATTTGACAATAATTAGTATTATTGTGAAAACAAAGTTTTTTTTTCCTGAGGTCGGCCTGTTAGCTTAGCTTGTAGCCAGTGGCGGCTGGTGATTTTTTTTTATTTATGGGGGGGCGCCATAATTTTTTTTTAAGCATGTGTAGAAGTATGCATAATTATGTTTGTATACTGTAAAGTAAGTTTGTTCATGTTTTTAATTGTATATATCAGGTGTATCCATTTGTATAAAACTATCATTAATAAAACATGGTTCATCTTCACCTTGTTTGAGGCATCAGTGTGAAAAGAGAATGGGAGTGTTCTGCTTCCACTTTTCAATTGTTAGACAACTTCTATCATATTCTGTTATAATTATTTTAGTAATACAAGTTCATAATATAAATAGAATTGTGAGGGTCCAGACTTAAATAAGGACAAAGGTGTTCAAAAATCCACCAAATAATTCAATTTAATAGTTCCAAAAATAAACTAACAAATAATTAAATTTCAATGAAAAATAAATCAAAAGATAATAACAAATTTGGGCCCAACTTAAACAGGTCAACTGAAGTCTAACAAGGAGGAATTATTCCAGATTAGATTTTAAATAACTGATTTATGGGGAAGAAAAATGATCTATTTTACTGTGATCCACCTGATGAGCTCCACCTATACTTAAGGCTGCAGTCAAGTCCTACTCTTCGCTGGAGCATTGATGCCTACTCATGGTATTTATGCTTCTAGCCAGTTTGTGAGTACAGTACTTTGAGAGACACTTACCTTGTTTTTTGTTGTGTTTCCAGTCCTCGTTTCCATCTTGGTCCTGGGACCAGTTCTCTGCTCATCGTGTCTTGCCCTCCAACCACTTGCCTGCCTCATTTCGCCCTCTGGGATTCATCTCAAGGAACTAAGGATTTCTCTGTAAAATAACAAACAAAACTAGATCAATCATCTTGAAAGAGCCTTCTGGTCAAGCCTTTCTGACAGTTTGTTTCATCTTCTAGGAAATCCAGAAGATCCCTGTACATGTGTACAGTATATAGACTTGCACTGTAAATAATAAACACTGTTACTTTTGCACCTCTTCGTCTTGTGTCGTTCTGGGTCTCATTACCAACTGGGTAAACCTTTGAAATCATAACACTATGACCACTTTATTGTTCTTTTTACATATTTTGTGCTAATTTCAGCTTACTTTTTTGTTGCTAGTTTTATATCTTTCAAAATATGAAACTTTCCCTTAAACATTATTCTCTTAAATCTGTTTTCTTTTTTATCTTGTTGAGATTTTAGCTACTGTTCTGCTACTTTTCTGCTACTTTTAACTAGCATTTTGATACTTTCAGCAAAAAAAATGCTACTTTAGCTAGTGTTTTGCTACTCATCAATATTTTCCTCTTTTTGCTGAAGCTTAGCAGTTTAAGCATCTGTCTTTTAGCTACTATATGTCATGTGTTTGCCCCTCACAGCCAGCCATGTTCATGTTTGTTGTTAAAGAAACTGAAGTGACCTAAAATCCGATATCAGTCTCCTTAAGTTGGTCACCCACCAGACTGGTCTAAGGGTCTTTTCTTCCACTTTATGATAAAGAGGCTCTGGGTCCTGCAAGGACAATAACCTTCACATCAACGTGAAGAAGACAAAGGAGATGATTGTGGACTTCAGAAGGAACAAACAAACCCACACCCCACTGAACATAGGAGGGTCTGTGGTGGAAGTGGTCTCCAGCTACAAGTACTTAGGTGTATGGTACACATGAACAACAACCTCAGCTGGAGCAAGAACACCACCAGCCTGATCACGAAAGTTCATCAGAGACTCTACTTCCTCAGACGGCTGAGATGAGCTGGTCTGAGAAGTTCAGACCTCATCTCCTTCTACAGGTCTGCAGTGGAGAGAGCAAATAAATAGAATCAATCTACTGTATTTTTTAGTACCAGACAGTTCTCTTAAATATTCCTAATATTAAAGGTCCTGAGTTGACTCCTAATGCATCTTAGCATATATAACATTTCACCATATAAATGTACCTTAAATGTTTCAATGTTAATAAGCTAGTAACTTGCAAGAGACTTTGTTTTCATTCTCCAGATCAATACAGTGTTAAAAATAGTAAAACACCACAAGTGAAAATACTCACTTTTGGGATATGGGAAGTCACCTGCTGCATGATAAGGTTAAGCTGGACATCTTGGATCTTCTTCTGTACACCACCTGTCTGTTACACAGGTGGTAGATTGGATGCCGGTGTGTAGAGATGAAGGTGTTGTGTGGATTTTTTTCTGTAAAGAAAGTACAGAAGGCACATTAATTATGTATTTTTTTTAGCATTTTCCACATTGCTTGAAGTGCTTTGTGTACACATATGTAATCACATTTTAACTTTCTTAATACAACATAAATAATAATATCCAGGTTATTTCAATTGCATCCCATCCACAGTGATCTTTATAATATTAAAATTAAATTCAAATAATTATATAATCACTGTTTCATAACATGAAAAATTCAAACTATTTAATGCTAAATCTTTCTGCTACTTGGTTTATTTAAGTTTAGATTGTCTGAAACAACAGCACAACGTATAATGAAACTAAAGTTTAACTAAACTAAACTAAAACTAAAGTTTATTTATTCATTCAGATTTATTCATCAGAAAATTTGCAACTGCTGCAAAACGAAACGAGACAAAAGTAAGTTAACACAGACACTCTGTGAGGAGTAAAACAGTTCATGAGCTGAACAAGATGGACAGACAGGAGTCGTCTTCAGACATTCGGGTTTATAACTAGCAACTTTTATAATGTTGTACAGTACACCACAACATAAGCACAGCTAGTAGCTAGCTACTGTGTGACTGACCGCAACACACACACGACACCACGTCACGCATCAGCTCAAACTTTGCTCATGTGCGCTTAGCGATTCATTAAACTCACTTAATATTACTTGCTTGCCTGTGTAGAAAGGCACCATTAATAATTACTGCTGTTTCAACGCCGCTAGTTGCGTGTGATCAGCTCTGACTGTGTAAACAGAGAGTCCCCCACTCCCCCTCCCTCCTCGGCTCGAACCGGAAACGCTGGCGAACCGCAACGACCACGAGACGAGTCCAAGCCTCCGGGCGACGGAAAATGCGACCTGAACAGTCCAATAATTTTGGACAGATGGGACATAAACTGCACATGCGCTTAGCACTAGTTATAATTAGATTCAATGGAAAAGCCGTAGGCGGCGCCCAGCGGGGAACCGGAAGTACATCACAATCAGAAAACGTTTTTTGAAACAAACAACTCATCATTACTCATAAAATATTTATCCTACACAACTAAAAACATATATGCATACTTTTCGAAATATTTTTATTGTATTATTTCATTTTTATAAAAAAAAAATTAAATCTTCAAATGGTGAAGAGCTGCAGTTCCAAGGAGGGGCGGCGCCCCTAGCGCCCTCTAGTGGCGGCCGCCGCTGCTTGTAGCTTAGCTGCTTTTAATGACCCAAAAACACGATTTTGGATGGTTAAAATACCATACCATACCATACCAACTTTATTTATAGAGCACTTTATGCACCCAACAGGACCAAAGTGCTGTACACACAATCACAAAATACTGTACAATACAATCATAAAATGGAAGGGACTAAAAACAGTACTAAAATAATAAATTATGAATACAATAAAACAAAGTTAAAACATCTCAGATTGTACCAAAAGCCAAAGAAAAAAGATGGGTTTTAAGAAGAGACTTAAAAAAAAGATATAGTGAAATAAGGGGCAGATATAATAAGATTTCATCTTCTTTCTGCTCCCTTCATTTTATCCTACTTGTATTCTTGTATCTAATGAAACTGTCTTGTATTGTTCTTTTAAAATTAATGAATAAACATCAAATCAAATCAAAATCAAATCAAAAACAGCAAGTGAAGAGGCCTGTCTTATGTCTAATGGGAGGTCATTCCAGAGCTTAGGAGCTACCACAGAAAAAGCACGGTCCCCTCTAAGCTTGCGCTTTGTCCTCGGTACCCTCAGAAGCAACTGGTCAGCTGACCTGAGCGAACGAGAGGGTGTGTAGTAATGCAGCAGCTCTGACAGGTATGGAGGGGCATGGCCATTTAGAGCTTTAAAAGTAAATAAAAGTATTTTAAAATGAATCCTGTAACGCACCGGTAACCAGTGCAAAGATGCCAAAACAGGGGAAATGTGGTCAAATTTTCGTGTACCTGTTAAGAGTCGTGCAGCTGCATTTTGAACCCTCTGAAGCTGGGAAGTACACAGATCACTAATACCAACATAAAGTGAATTACAGTAATCCAGCCGTGTGGTCACAAATGCATGGATTGCTGTTTCAAAGTGCTGTCTAGGAAGGATGGCTTTTACTTTGGCTAGCTGCCTCAAATGAAAAAAGCTGGATTTTACAACTGCTTTAATCTGAGACTCCAGCCTAAGACCAAGCTTGACCCCTAGATTTGTAACAACTGGCCGGACATACTGAGCCAAGGAGCAATCGGACAGAGAGTCTTCAGTCGAACTGCCAAAAATCACCACCTCTGTTTTGTCTTCGTTAAGTTTCAAGAAGTTTAGGGCCATCCAGGCCTTCAAATCTTCCAAACATAGGAACAGAGACCGAAGAGAGGCTGAGTCTGCTTTCTTTAAAGGTACGTAGATCTGTGTGTCATCTGCATAACAATGAAAAGCAATCCCGTATTTCCTAAAAACAGAACCAAGCGGAAGGATGTACAACAAAAATAAAAGAGGGCCCAAAACTGAGCCCTGCGGAACACCACATGAGAGTGGAGCAGAGGAGGACCTATGTCCATCAAGACAGACACAAAAAGTACGCTTGGTCAGATAAGATTTAAACCAATCTAAGGCTATATGACCAATGCCCACCCACTGTTCCAAACGTGTGATTAAAATGTTGTGATCCACTGTGTCAAACGCAGCTGATAGATCCAACAACACCAAAACAACGCAGTCACCAGAATCAGTCGCCAAGAATATATCGTTAAAAACTTTTAAAAGAGCTGACTCTGTGCTATGAAATGATTTAAAACCGGACTGAAAAACCTCTAAAATATTATGATCAATGAGATAGGCCATTAGCTGATTATAAACTACCTTCTCAAGAATTTTCGAAACGAAGGGCAATTTAGAAATTGGTCTGTAGTTCGCCAGGACAGCAGTATCCAAGTTTGATTTCTTAATTAGAGGCTGGACAACTGCATGTTTCAGATTTTCAGGAACAGCACCTGAGGACAGGCTACTATTCACAAGAGCAAGGATCGAAGGACCTATAGTAAGAAAAACCTCATTGAATAGTCGAGGTGGAATAGCATCGTCTGGAGAACCAGTTGGTTTTAAGTGGCTAACGACCTCCTGCAGGGAATGCAAAGTCACACATTCAAAGCTATGAAAAATAGCAGAGCAAGGCACAGTATCTACAGGGTCATGAACAGTGGGTATGATCTGGGCCCTAATAGAAGTGACTTTCTCAACAAAGAAGTGTAAGAAACTTTCACAGACAGCAGGGGAAGTCTCCACAATAGCACCATGTGGGGCATTTAAAACAGAATTAATAGATTTTAAAAATGGATTTTAAAGAGAAAGGAGAAAGGAAGGGGTCAATGAAGAGTATCGTAGTTGAGCTTTTTGTCATCCAGTGTCTTCAGTAGAAAGAGAGAGACACAAAGAAACGATAAAGCCATTAAAATTAAGTCAGTAATTTTAATTTATCATGTGATTAATTGATTTATTGTTTATTGCAACAGGCCTACAGATAGATCAAATGTCTTCTATAGTTAGACCTTATTTTATGACTTTGTCTAATACAATTTGCTTTAAGAAATGATCTCATGTCATTATTTTATACAGCAAATGTCTACAGAACTAGAGTTACAAATCCCCACCTGCCCCCTACTAACATGCAAGAACCTCCACTGTGTTTTACTGAAAGTCCATCTTTTTCTAATAGTTTTTATTGTGCCACCACCGAACAAACTAGTGTCTTTCGGCTGCTCCTTTCTTCAGGGTTTACCACAGGGAGTGAACTCGCATGAACGATTTAGAAAATGTTTTACACTGGATACCCTTGCCAATGCAACCTGGGCTTAAACCCGCAACCTCAGGATTACAAGACCACGACACTGACCACCAAGCCACCGTGGCTTCCACCATCAAACAAACTGAATCCTTGTATTCCCCAAAGTTTAAAGTTGGTTTTCTGAGGCTGTAAAACCTAATTACAGCAGTACAGTGGTGTTTGAATGAACATTTTGTAAATGGTTATGGTACTCCTGTGGGTTGCATTCAGGGACAGTTTGTTAGCCCTGTTGCCTCCCAGTTAGAAGGTCATGGGTCCAAACCTCAATAGGGCTCTTTCTGAGTGAAACTAATATTTAAATGCACTTTTTTTTTCTTTAGGTACTCTAGTCTCCTTCCACAGTTCAGAAACATGCTTGTTAGGTTTACTGGTAATTCTAAATCAGTTCTAAACCAAGCTCACTGGTAATAGGACAATGAAAAAACATGGCGATATGGGTTTTATTGTATAATGACATAATAATCAGAACCTGGATGTAATTACTGTCTTTCTGTCTTGATTCTGTTGTCAATTTGTTTTAATAATCTTAACAAACAAAGGGTGCGAACAGACATGAGCTTTATATATTTTTGTAAAGTACAATTACACAGTACAAAAGCAGTTTTTTATACATAAATGAGTCTTCGAGGTTCACTGTGATTTATCTGTTTAAATAAAGGTTGAATAAATGAATGAGTATGAGATGTTGGTTGTTAAGCTGAAAGTCGGGAGTGCTGCAGAGACAGCATATTTTGCCATTATTTAACAATATTACTCTTGTACAGGTTTCTTGTGAAGACTACCACCGAGACTTCATTAAATCAACCAGTACCTTTTGAAATATAACACATAATTATTTTTTATAAATTATACATGAAAATGTGTACTTGTAAAAAAATGTGTCTGGTTCCCTTTGTGGTTTTGTTGGTGCAGGAGTGATGTAGCCTGCATCCAATGTAAAAATAAAAGTAATCAGCAGGAAAGCAGTATTACAATCAAAAATCCACACTGCTAACAAAGAATTACCTCAGTAAACCAGCATTAGGCGTGCACTTTGTTAAAATTAGAGGTGAACACCAGCCGATGGCTTGCCAGAAGAAAAAAAGAAAGCTTTACTCCACCCAGCAGTTACTCAGATGACCATTACGGCATGTCTGCTGTATAAAACGGCTCCCAGCCAGACGACCAATTGAAATTAACAAGAGAGATGATATCTTGTCGCAGCTACAAGGTCAAGACCGTAACATCATTTGTTTTGCCATCTTTCCCCTCAGGATGAGTCACTTCATCCTCCCAGTCCTCTCCTCTCCAGCTTCTGTCCTTCAAACACTTCCTGTCAGACTGGTGTAATTGCACCCTGACAGGGCCCATTCCTCATCCCCATCAATCACTCTGACTGAGATGTGAGCTTCCTCTTAACATGCCTACTGCCACTCTCCCTCCTCCCTCTCCCTTCGTTATCTGCCAAAGTATTTTATGTTTACGGCGATAAATAAATTCGGAGCTCAGCTGTCTTTGTTCAAGCCTGGATTTCCTGGCCTGTTGTAGCACCTTGAGTGATACATTGACCACGTTGGGTTTGTGGCAGATTATGCTGGTAGGGTACCTCTCTGTGTGTTCTGTTTACTGCTTCTTACGGTGGTCCTAAGGTGTAAATGAACAACGTTTGAAAAAAAAAATGGAATTACATTTGAAAAAACACAACAAAAACACAACAACATTTGAAAAAACAAAATTACATTAAGCCAAAGCGGAAGTGGTTTGAATCACATTTGAAAAAACTGAATTACATTCCTCCCCCAGAGAAGCTGCTCCAAGTGGCTGGGGAGAGGGAAGTCTGGGCCTCCCTACTTAGGCTGCTACCCCCGCGACCCGACCCCGGATAAGCGGAAGAAAATGGATGGATGGATGGATGAATTACATTTGAAAAAAAACACAACAAAAACACAACATTTGAAAAAACGAAATTACATTAAGCCAAAGCGGAAGTGGCCAGAATCACATTAGAAAAAACAGAATTACATTAGAAAAAACGGAATCACATTAGAAAAAACTGAATCGCATTAGAAAAAACTGAATCACATTAGAAAAAACTGAATCACATTAGAAAAAAAAAGAAAATTTTCAAATGTGATTTGATTTTTTTCAAATGTTATTCTGTTTTTTCTAATGTGATTCCGGCCACTTCCGTTTTGGCTTAATGTAATTTCGTTTTTTCAAATGTTGTGTTTTTGTTGTGTTTTTTTTTTCAAATGTAATTCTGTTTTTTCAAATGTTGTTCATTTACACCTTACCGTAGCTTCTTGCTACTAAACAATTACTACAGAAGCCAAAAGGAAGGGAAACTGAACTAAAATAAAATTTGACTTTCAGAAGAAATCTGGCTCTGATAGACCGAGTGGGTAAATCTATTTGAAATATGTTTACATTGTGAGGCTGTTGTTCCTCTCAGAAACAGACCAATGATGTGGTAGGTTCATTGGCAGGGTGTTCTATTCATAGCTTTATGCACAAACGAGTCATGGGAAATCCTGTCTTCAGTTACTCCAACAAAAAGATTGTTTGTGCTGCGAGATGTTTTGTTTCTCATTTGAAATAAGCCACGCAGATATGGAACAACTGAATTTATACAACTGAATCACACTCAGTGCAAACACAAACTTATTACAGGAAGTGCATTTGAATCGTGTTTAGTTGTTTTGTATTTGAAAGAAGAAAACAGCTTGAAATACCCATGGTTATACTTGTTTTTGTTACTGATAATTTGCTGCTCAGTTAATTTTATTTACCATCAAAAAAGTTACAAATGCTTTCTTGCAATTCTTACAATAAATACATAAAAGACAATACAAACACTTTTAAACATGTTTGGGTTGTTTTTGCTGTGTTAAGTTTAAATCTATTTACTTTTGTATATTTTAAATTTCTATATTTCACTTTTTATTGTGATTTTTGTTGTTGTTGCCAGATTTCTTTTATTTATTTATTTTAAACTTGCTAGTTTCCTTTTTGTTTTATTGTATGCATTTTTTGTTTGTTTATTGTTGTTATCATTTTACCATTTGCTTTAAACCCAACTTACTTAAGATGTAGTTTTCTGCTGGTTTGTCTTTATAGCTTGTCGATAACAACTTACAATTATGGCAAGTTTCTAATACAGTCAATAATTTATTATCACCCACTGAATGATTAAAAATAAATACCAGCATATTAGAAAGTAAAATATAATACTTGTTTCTTGCCAAGCAGTGTGCTAACATGTATCTGTGCTCTCCATTTCTCACTGTTACGCTGTATTCTTCATATATTAGATTTACACTGTCAAACATTTGTCAGCAGTTACCTCCATGTAAACACAAGATAGTTTATTTGTTACATGTTATCTGGTTAAAAGTAAGTAAACATTTAGCAAAACGTTACATTTACCAAAGTGAATTTTAGTACAGTTCTTGATCTTGCCTAATTGTGATTGTGCTATAATCTATTCTATGGTCAGTGTTTCATAGACGTTTTATAAATTCATATTAATGCTTTATAAGGGGAGTGGTGGCGCAGAGGTCAGAGAAGGTGAGCCTGTGATCGGAAGGTTGCTGGTTTGACTCTGGACTGAAACTCAATCTTGAGATAAGGCTTGTGCCTCATACAGGTATTTGTCAAATGTTCTCAAAAATTATAAACACAAGTTTTAAATATGAAGAGGATTTGCCTATAGGTCAGAAAACCCAGAGCAATAACAGCACTTGTTGCTTCACTGCAGGAGTTGTTGAGATATGGTGTCACAGACAACAACCAAAAAGAGCCTAAAAACTTAAAGTGATGCATTCCATTTAAAATGTGAAACTCTTTTATTTGCATGTGTTCACATTCATTTACTTATTTTCCAACGCCCCCTGAGTCCTGATCTGATTCACAGGGAGGACAAAACTTGAATATCATCAAACAAGACATATGGTCTTTATAACCACCAAAAGAATATCTCATTCCATGTTCATGTTCTGTTTCTAAGTATAATTAAAATCAGTTTATTTTTAATGTATAGCACCAATTCACAATACAATGCTGTCTTGGGGCATTACAGCACAACTAACAATTTTATTCAAACTAAAAAAAAAACAAGCTAATGGCAGCAATAATTGCATGTATGAACATGGAGAGCAGTGACAGCTAGGTATGATAGAAAATGTGGTCACTTTGTACTTGAGCAATCGAAATTACATCTAATTATGGGGGGCGGGGGTAAACTGAAGTTTTTTTAAATTTTATTTTAATATCTATTTTCGGGTGGGGGTTGCTTAAGATGTAGTTAAATGGACTGTTATAAAATGAAAAAAAAAATTAAACATTCATTAACATTTTACTTGTTTTTGCTGTGTTTATAATATTGTGTCTGGTTTATTTTATTTTATTTTTATGATTGACAATGTAAGGTGGCCTTGAGTGCCAAGAAAGGCGCCTACAAATAAAATCAATCAATCAATCAATCAAAACTTTATTTCAGACGCATATGGTCCATAGTAACAAAAACAACCACCACCAAAAATAAAAATATACAAAAAATTAAAAAGACAACATCAACAAGACACAGTAAAAATAGAATGTTCATCCATTGCCAAATAATTTGAGGCGCCAGTGATTCCACAGACTTGAATAGAACCTAACCGAGCTTTGTGCAGGGTTGGTCAGAGTATAGATGATGCTATTTGCAGAGTTTGTTAGCCTACACATACATCTGTACATAAGGTTACGAAGCACAGCTGCACAAGTTGGTACGTTGGCATTTGCAAACATCTGGCTGGCACTACTCCATCGCGGCACCTTAAGCAGCATCCTCATGCCATCATTGTATGCCACCTGTAGTTTATGCATACTGCTCTTTCTGTAATGCCGCCACAGGTGTGCAGTGTACATTGGGGTACAATATGCTTTAAAGAGTGCAGTTTTTACAGACACTGAGCACATAGAGAACCTCCGAAGAAGCACATTAGCTTGTACATATTGCATACAACGCTGCCTGTAAATGTCCCTGTCATCAGACAGGTCAGCGGTTATGTAGTGTCCCAAGTATTTCACCTCCTCACTGACTTGGAGGATGTTGCCAGACAGAGTGAAGTCAGGGAAAGATAATTTAGTGTCCTCTTTGCTCCTGATAATCATGATGATACTTTTTATTGCATTATATTTGATGTCAAAGTCCAGTCCATACTGCGAGCAAACTCTTAACAGTTGCTGCAGACCAGCACTATATGGACAAAATATAACAAGATCATCAGCATACATTAGGTGGTTGATGGTTCTATTACCAACCCAACAGCCAGTCCTACATTGATTCAGCAGTTTAGATAAATCATCCATATACACGTTAAAAAAGCAAGGAGACAAAATGCTGCCTTGTCGCACACCATTACTCACATAAAAAGACGATGAAACAGATTTTCCCCATTTTACACACATGGACTGGTGAGCATACCAATACACTAAGATTCTTAAAAGATATTTTGGTACTCCTCTTTCATGCAATTTATAAAACAATTTCCCATGATTTACATGATCAAACGCTTTTGAAG
Organism: Garcialebias charrua; assembly: GCA_038048925.1. NCBI lineage: Eukaryota > Metazoa > Chordata > Actinopteri > Cyprinodontiformes > Rivulidae > Garcialebias > Garcialebias charrua. The sequence goes on from JBBPBX010007527.1 coordinate 56,508, forward strand.
CATCTATAAAACACGTAAAAATTGTGGTATTATGCCTATTGTATAGATCCAAGATCTCCTTGAGAGCAAAAATGCACATATCAGTGCCAAGGTTTGGTTTGAAGCCAAACTGATTGTCGGAAGTCAGGAGAAACTTCTCCATTCTGTTTAACATAGCTCTCTCCAAGACCTTTGATAAAATACTGGCTAGAGCTATAGGTCGATAGTTGTCTTTGCTATTTATCTTACCAGCCTTATTCTTAACAATAGGCACTAAAATCACAGACAGTATAGAATCTGGTAAAATGCCATGAATTAAAAACCCAGTAAAACAAATGGCAAGCAAGGGAAAAAGTTTCCTGCTTGCAAATTTTAAGTGCTCTGCGGATATCTTATCCGCGCCACATGCCTTATTATTTTTCAGCTTCATAACAATATCCACAACTTCTTGTGCAGAAATAGTAACATCTTCATGTTTGTCTATGTCGTTCAACACAAAGGGATTACTTTTATTACGGTTAAACAGTTCATGATAGTGTTCCTTCCATAATTGCATAATTTCATCTGGTCCATTTGCACCATCAATGTTTGTTGGCAAGGAGGTTTTTACATTATTGACTCTTTTAATTTCTTTCCAGAATTCTGTAGGACAGTTATGTTGTAATTTCATTGCAAGTGACTCAGATTTAAGTGCGTTTTCATTCCTCTTAATAAATCGTAAAACATATTTAAAATTAGCATTTGTCCTCTTCTTAAAATCAAATACTGGACCATGTGTAGGTTTGCCTGATTCAGCCCACAGTTTAAAAGCCCTTCTGGCTTCAGCATGAAGTTCTTTTGCATATTCATTCCACCCTGGCTTGGCTTGATGCTTTTTAATTTTGTGCAAAGATCTACTTGAGATAAGAAGTGATTTTAACACTTCCTCATATAGAGAGCACAACTCTGTGCCATGTTGCGTATTTTTGCAGTTCATGTCCGAACATCTCACTGCACTTTTTGGCAAAACAATAGTATTCAGCAAGGTTTCAGACTGGGTGCAGTATAGATTCAGCTCCTGCTCAGTCAGATTGTCCCAATTTATTTTTCCTTCTCGCCTGTCATTGTTTTCAGGCAAAAGGGCTGGTAGATTACCCATATCTATAGACAAGGAGACAGGGATATGATCAGATGTTGCAAATTCATAATTAATCCTGATGGTCTTTAAAGAGGTATGTGCATCCTCCGTGCAGATACAGTGGTCCAACCACGAAGTTGTGTACCAAGCCTCACTAATGTAAGTGTAGCTATCTACAGGCAAGAGCACTTCACTGGATAGGATCAACTTATTGCTGGAACAAAATTGCTTTAAGTGATTGGCAAATAATGACTTACAATCTGTCACGTCAGCATTCATATCCCCCACAATAAAAAAACAAGTGGATGGATTGTCCTGAATAAATGACACAATATATGCCAGCCTATTAAGATATTCATCTTCATTCTCGGGGCTTTCATAAGGTGTATATATATTCAGTATAATGAACTTTTTATCCCTGAAGCTGAACTCTATTCCTATAGCCCAGTCAACATCCAGTCTAATCACTTTAATCAGCTGATCGTACCTTTTATGCCACAATACTGCCACGCCCCCAGAAATTCTGCCCCGCACTAACTTAGTGCTAAAGTCAGTGGTAGATTCACCTGCACCATAAAAGTCTTCATGCAGGGAGTTGAGTCTGTCCAGGTCCTGTTTAGATAAAAAAGTCTCTTGAACGCAAAACATCACATTTTTTCAGAAGTTCATCCACCACAAGACGACGTGATTTATCTGCCTCTGTTTGGCCAACGCGCAGCCCACGTACATTATATGACACAACATTAATGCTCATTTATGCTGTGGCAGTTTGATCCGTGCTAGGGCACGGCTGCTCTCCTGAAGCGACAGGTGTAACCACAGGTACAGGGCGCTGCAGCTCATCTCCACCCCCTGACACGAGTGCAACATTGTCCCTGTCAGCTCTGGGTTTGCGTGCCTCAAAATAACGGCGAACATAAACCCCCGTTGGCCAAAGTTGTGGCTCGTACATCTCAGACAGTTCATTGCACTCTGCTGTGACCTGGAATGAACTACACCTGTTGTGACTCGAGTCGATCTTCCGACACGTCACACGTTTCTCCAGTTTCTCAGAGAGATAAGAGGACAGCGTGCCAGCATCAAGCTCTGGAGAGAACCGAGTTGCAAACACACTCACCAGTTTGGTTCTAATCACTGGGATGTTGTCATCGGGTCCAGTTCCAAATATGCCAACATTTCTCCGCTGCTCCTTTTGTGGACGCGCGTTGCGCTGCGCTGCTGCGTTTGGAGGACGCGCAGGCTTTTTCACTGCTTTCCTCACAACAGTGCTCCATGATGGAGACTCGGACAGCGCTTCCTCACGCTGTCCGGGTGGCTCCGGTGCAGCCGCTCCGTCCATCCGTGCAGGTTGCGCAGGTGCCGATGCTCCACCCATCCGTGCAGGTTGCGCAGGTGCTAACGCTCCACCCATCCGTGCAGGTGGCGCAGGTGCTGCCGCTCCACACATCCGCACAGGTGGCGCAGGTGCATCAGCTCCATCCATCCGCCCAGGTGGGCTGCAAAAGCTCTCAACAGCAGCCAACCTGCGATCCATAGCTGCAGTACATGCACCAAGGTGTTCACTCACGCCTGTTTGAGTCTTCATGGCCTCCCTCAGACTCGACACTTCCCTGCTCAGCTGCTCCACTCGGCTGAGCAGAGCCGACGCGTCCATGTTACCAAACCCGACAGGTGGTATCTCGTCCTGGGTACAGATGAACCGTACGCGCCCTGGAGGTCCCCAACCCAGGCAGTAAGCACTTGTTCCTGGGTACAGATGAACCGTACGCGCCCTGGAGGTCCCCAACCCAGGCAGTAAGCACTTGTTCCTGGGTACAGATGAACCGTACGCGCCCTGGAGGTCCCCAACCCAGGCAGTAAGCACTTGTTCCTGGGTACAGATGAACCGTACGCGCCCTGGAGGTCCCCAACCCAGGCAGTAAGCACTTGTTCCTGGGTACAGATGAACCGTACGCGCCCTGGAGGTCCCCAACCCAGGCAGTAAGCACTTGTTCCTGGGTACAGATGAACCGTACGCGCCCTGGAGGTCCCCAACCCAGGCAGTAAGCACTTGTTCCTGGGTACAGATGAACCGTACGCGCCCTGGAGGTCCCCAACCCAGGCAGTAAGCACTTGTTCCTGGGTACAGATGAACCGTACGCGCCCTGGAGGTTAGGGTTAGGGTTAGGGTTAGGGTTAGGGTTAGGGTTAGGGTTAGGGTTAGTGTTAGGCTAACCCAACCCAGGCAGTAAGCACTTGTTCCTGGGTACAGATGAACCGTACGCGCCCTGGAGGTCCCCAACCCAGGCAGTAAGCGCTTGTTCCTGGGTACAGATGAACCGTACGCGCCCTGGAGGTCCCCAACCCAGGCAGTAAGCGCTTGTTCCTGGGTACAGATGAACCGTACGCGCCCTGGAGGTCCCCAACCCAGGCAGTAAGCGCTTGTTCCTGGGTACAGATGAACCGTACGCGCCCTGGAGGTCCCCAACCCAGGCAGTAAGCGCTTGTTCCTGGGTACAGATGAACCGTACGCGCCCTGGAGGTCCCCAACCCAGGCAGTAAGCGCTTGTTCCTGGGTACAGATGAACCGTACGCGCCCTGGAGGTCCCCAACCCAGGCAGTAAGCGCTTGTTCCTGGGTACAGATGAACCGTACGCGCCCTGGAGGTCCCCAACCCAGGCAGTAAGCGCTTGTTCCTGGGTACAGATGAACCGTACGCGCCCTGGAGGTCCCCAACCCAGGCAGTAAGCACTTGTTCCTGGGTACAGATGAACCGTACGCGCCCTGGAGGTCCCCAACCCAGGCAGTAAGCGCTTGTTCCTGGGTACAGATGAACCGTACGCGCCCTGGAGGTCCCCAACCCAGGCAGTAAGCGCTTGTTCCTGGGTACAGATGAACCGTACGCGCCCTGGAGGTCCCCAACCCAGGCAGTAAGCGCTTGTTCCTGGGTACAGATGAACCGTACGCGCCCTGGAGGTCCCCAACCCAGGCAGTAAGCGCTTGTTCCTGGGTACAGATGAACCGTACGCGCCCTGGAGGTCCCCAACCCAGGCAGTAAGCGCTTGTTCCTGGGTACAGATGAACCGTACGCGCCCTGGAGGTCCCCAACCCAGGCAGTAAGCACTTGTTCCTGGGTACAGATGAACCGTACGCGCCCTGGAGGTCCCCAACCCAGGCAGTAAGCACTTGTTCCTGGGTACAGATGAACCGTACGCGCCCTGGAGGTCCCCAACCCAGGCAGTAAGCACTTGTTCCTGGGTACAGATGAACCGTACGCGCCCTGGAGGTCCCCAACCCAGGCAGTAAGCACTTGTTCCTGGGTACAGATGAACCGTACGCGCCCTGGAGGTCCCCAACCCAGGCAGTAAGCACTTGTTCCTGGGTACAGATGAACCGTACGCGCCCTGGAGGTCCCCAACCCAGGCAGTAAGCACTTGTTCCTGGGTACAGATGAACCGTACGCGCCCTGGAGGTCCCCAACCCAGGCAGTAAGCACTTGTTCCTGGGTACAGATGAACCGTACGCGCCCTGGAGGTCCCCAACCCAGGCAGTAAGCACTTGTTCCTGGGTACAGATGAACCGTACGCGCCCTGGAGGTCCCCAACCCAGGCAGTAAGCACTTGTTCCTGGGTACAGATGAACCGTACGCGCCCTGGAGGTCCCCAACCCAGGCAGTAAGCACTTGTTCCTGGGTACAGATGAACCGTACGCGCCCTGGAGGTCCCCAACCCAGGCAGTAAGCACTTGTTCCTGGGTACAGATGAACCGTACGCGCCCTGGAGGTCCCCAACCCAGGCAGTAAGCACTTGTTCCTGGGTACAGATGAACCGTACGCGCCCTGGAGGTCCCCAACCCAGGCAGTAAGCACTTGTTCCTGGGTACAGATGAACCGTACGCGCCCTGGAGGTCCCCAACCCAGGCAGTAAGCACTTGTTCCTGGGTACAGATGAACCGTACGCGCCCTGGAGGTCCCCAACCCAGGCAGTAAGCACTTGTTCCTGGGTACAGATGAACCGTACGCGCCCTGGAGGTTAGGGTTAGGGTTAGGGTTAGGGTTAGGGTTAGGGTTAGGGTTAGTGTTAGGCTAACCCAACCCAGGCAGTAAGCGCTTGTTCCTGGGTACAGATGAACCGTACGCGCCCTGGAGGTCCCCAACCCAGGCAGTAAGCGCTTGTTCCTGGGTACAGATGAACCGTACGCGCCCTGGAGGTCCCCAACCCAGGCAGTAAGCACTTGTTCCTGGGTACAGATGAACCGTACGCGCCCTGGAGGTCCCCAACCCAGGCAGTAAGCACTTGTTCCTGGGTACAGATGAACCGTACGCGCCCTGGAGGTCCCCAACCCAGGCAGTAAGCACTTGTTCCTGGGTACAGATGAACCGTACGCGCCCTGGAGGTCCCCAACCCAGGCAGTAAGCACTTGTTCCTGGGTACAGATGAACCGTACGCGCCCTGGAGGTCCCCAACCCAGGCAGTAAGCACTTGTTCCTGGGTACAGATGAACCGTACGCGCCCTGGAGGTCCCCAACCCAGGCAGTAAGCACTTGTTCCTGGGTACAGATGAACCGTACGCGCCCTGGAGGTCCCCAACCCAGGCAGTAAGCACTTGTTCCTGGGTACAGATGAACCGTACGCGCCCTGGAGGTCCCCAACCCAGGCAGTAAGCACTTGTTCCTGGGTACAGATGAACCGTACGCGCCCTGGAGGTCCCCAACCCAGGCAGTAAGCACTTGTTCCTGGGTACAGATGAACCGTACGCGCCCTGGAGGTCCCCAACCCAGGCAGTAAGCACTTGTTCCTGGGTACAGATGAACCGTACGCGCCCTGGAGGTCCCCAACCCAGGCAGTAAGCACTTGTTCCTGGGTACAGATGAACCGTACGCGCCCTGGAGGTCCCCAACCCAGGCAGTAAGCACTTGTTCCTGGGTACAGATGAACCGTACGCGCCCTGGAGGTCCCCAACCCAGGCAGTAAGCACTTGTTCCTGGGTACAGATGAACCGTACGCGCCCTGGAGGTCCCCAACCCAGGCAGTAAGCACTTGTTCCTGGGTACAGATGAACCGTACGCGCCCTGGAGGTCCCCAACCCAGGCAGTGAGCACTTGTTCCTGGGTACAGATGAACCGTACGCGCCCTGGAGGTCCCCAACCCAGGCAGTGAGCACTTGTTCCTGGGTACAGATGAACCGTACGCGCCCTGGAGGTCCCCAACCCAGGCAGTGAGCACTTGTTCCTGGGTACAGATGAACCGTACGCGCCCTGGAGGTCCCCAACCCAGGCAGTGAGCACTTGTTCCTGGGTACAGATGAACCGTACGCGCCCTGGAGGTCCCCAACCCAGGCAGTGAGCACTTGTTCCTGGGTACAGATGAACCGTACGCGCCCTGGAGGTCCCCAACCCAGGCAGTGAGCACTTGTTCCTGGGTACAGATGAACCGTACGCGCCCTGGAGGTCCCCAACCCAGGCAGTGAGCACTTGTTCCTGGGTACAGATGAACCGTACGCGCCCTGGAGGTCCCCAACCCAGGCAGTGAGCACTTGTTCCTGGGTACAGATGAACCGTACGCGCCCTGGAGGTCCCCAACCCAGGCAGTGAGCACTTGTTCCTGGGTACAGATGAACCGTACGCGCCCTGGAGGTCCCCAACCCAGGCAGTGAGCACTTGTTCCTGGGTACAGATGAACCGTACGCGCCCTGGAGGTCCCCAACCCAGGCAGTGAGCACTTGTTCCTGGGTACAGATGAACCGTACGCGCCCTGGAGGTCCCCAACCCAGGCAGTGAGCACTTGTTCCTGGGTACAGATGAACCGTACGCGCCCTGGAGGTCCCCAACCCAGGCAGTGAGCACTTGTTCCTGGGTACAGATGAACCGTACGCGCCCTGGAGGTCCCCAACCCAGGCAGTGAGCACTTGTTCCTGGGTACAGATGAACCGTACGCGCCCTGGAGGTCCCCAACCCAGGCAGTGAGCACTTGTTCCTGGGTACAGATGAACCGTACGCGCCCTGGAGGTCCCCAACCCAGGCAGTGAGCACTTGTTCCTGGGTACAGATGAACCGTACGCGCCCTGGAGGTCCCCAACCCAGGCAGTGAGCACTTGTTCCTGGGTACAGATGAACCGTACGCGCCCTGGAGGTCCCCAACCCAGGCAGTGAGCACTTGTTCCTGGGTACAGATGAACCGTACGCGCCCTGGAGGTCCCCAACCCAGGCAGTGAAGCACTTGTTCCTGGGTACAGATGAACCGTACGCGCCCTGGAGGTCCCCAACCCAGGCAGTAAGCACTTGTTCCTGGGTACAGATGAACCGTACGCGCCCTGGAGGTCCCCAACCCAGGCAGTAAGCACTTGTTCCTGGGTACAGATGAACCGTACGCGCCCTGGAGGTCCCCAACCCAGGCAGTAAGCACTTGTTCCTGGGTACAGATGAACCGTACGCGCCCTGGAGGTCCCCAACCCAGGCAGTAAGCACTTGTTCCTGGGTACAGATGAACCGTACGCGCCCTGGAGGTCCCCAACCCAGGCAGTAAGCACTTGTTCCTGGGTACAGATGAACCGTACGCGCCCTGGAGGTCCCCAACCCAGGCAGTAAGCACTTGTTCCTGGGTACAGATGAACCGTACGCGCCCTGGAGGTCCCCAACCCAGGCAGTAAGCACTTGTTCCTGGGTACAGATGAACCGTACGCGCCCTGGAGGTCCCCAACCCAGGCAGTAAGCACTTGTTCCTGGGTACAGATGAACCGTACGCGCCCTGGAGGTCCCCAACCCAGGCAGTAAGCACTTGTTCCTGGGTACAGATGAACCGTACGCGCCCTGGAGGTCCCCAACCCAGGCAGTAAGCACTTGTTCCTGGGTACAGATGAACCGTACGCGCCCTGGAGGTCCCCAACCCAGGCAGTAAGCACTTGTTCCTGGGTACAGATGAACCGTACGCGCCCTGGAGGTTAGGGTTAGGGTTAGGGTTAGGGTTAGGGTTAGGGTTAGGGTTAGGGTTAGGGTTAGGTTAGGCTAACCCAACCCAGGCAGTAAGCACTTGTTCCTGGGTACAGATGAACCGTACGCGCCCTGGAGGTCCCCAACCCAGGCAGTAAGCGCTTGTTCCTGGGTACAGATGAACCGTACGCGCCCTGGAGGTCCCCAACCCAGGCAGTAAGCGCTTGTTCCTGGGTACAGATGAACCGTACGCGCCCTGGAGGTCCCCAACCCAGGCAGTAAGCGCTTGTTCCTGGGTACAGATGAACCGTACGCGCCCTGGAGGTCCCCAACCCAGGCAGTAAGCGCTTGTTCCTGGGTACAGATGAACCGTACGCGCCCTGGAGGTCCCCAACCCAGGCAGTAAGCGCTTGTTCCTGGGTACAGATGAACCGTACGCGCCCTGGAGGTCCCCAACCCAGGCAGTAAGCGCTTGTTCCTGGGTACAGATGAACCGT
>JBBPBX010007528.1:0-41739 GCA_038048925.1 Garcialebias charrua
TGTGTTTTTAGTGTTTTTATAAATGCTGATAGAGAAGCAAGGGGACTATAGTTTTTTTCAGAGATTACTTTGTCTAACATCAGTCTGTCAGTAGATAGTGACAGAGTGAAGAAATATGTTAAAAAATATATTGTTAGAAAAGTTACAGACTGCACTACAAAGTTACATAGTATAGCTTTAAAATATACACATGTTAAAATATACTTAAAATAAAAGTTCATCAATTAATTTAACAACTACGAATAATACCGGTAACCTGCATTTAGCTTTGATTGTAAACTTTTTTTTATTATAGAGCGCATAACCAAATCCAATCCAATCCATATGGTATCAGTGAATGGCATTTTTAGGTGATTGTATCAGAATCTGCATCATAAACCATGAACGGAGCATGGAACATTACAGTAATTTGTTCATAAAACGATAAAAACATTAGGAATGTATGTGGGAGATGAAAAGATGAGCCACAATAGGAAAATTCAGTAACTTGGGCATGGGGGATGGAGAGCTGAGCTAAAATGTGAGCAGGTACCTGCTTTGTTGTCATCTTCAGTCATCAGCTGCTTGATCTTCTGTCTGTTCCGCAGAGCTTCAATGAGACGAGGCAGGGTGACGTCATCATTTGGGTCAGTCAGCTCAGAGGAGGGTAGAGGGGTAGCATCAGGTTTCTTATAACAGAGGAGGTCCCATCTAAAGAAACGGAGCGAAAATCTGCAATTTAATACCCCCCAAAAGGTTTTTATATTTATTCAATTCCTTTGTAAATCCTTTAATAAGATTTTCTTTCCTTACATTGCCTTTCTTAAAACATTTATTGGATGATATTTCTGTACTTTGATAGTTTTTATGGTTGACTTTTTTTTTTACCTTTGTCTAAATGGGCCACCACGCTCCTCTAACTTGCATGATAGCTCCTCTGTGAAGGCCTGGTTTCTATAGCGACGGCCTGGTTTCTATAGCGACGGCCTGGAGTAAAGCCACAAATGGGTTTGTCCATGGGACGAGCAACTTCCACCTCCTGGGTCATCTCTGCAAACCGCATCACCAGCTGCACAAACAGAGCACGTCTTGCTTATTTGACAAAACAAATACATTTTGTCTGTATAATAAGGACTCAGTGATCATGTTGGAGCAACTTACCATTGTCTCCTCATAGTCATCTGCCTTTGGATTGACACAAACGACCATCCTGTCCTTTCCTTCCCCATCAAAGTAGTTTTTAAACAGATGGGTTACTTTTGAATCTCTGTAGGGGACCATCTATAAACAGAAATCTAACATGAACTACACAGTTTATCTGAACGTAAGTGGTGTTCATCTTTAGGCTGAAAACAAACCTTGTTTGTGCCACACGTCTGGTTTTCTCTGAGTATTTCGATGCAGGTCCGCAGATTCAGCAACGACTGATTAATGTTACCTGTAAAGTAAAATGATATTACCGGTAGGTTAAGTGAAACAAAAGTTGAGAGTAAAATCAGATCCTGCTGTTGGATAACAAACCTGCTTCACGTATCCGTGTGCCCTTTCCCCCGGTCCTGCCAATGCGCTCACTCCCTGCCAAGTCCACCAGGCACAGCTGACTAACTGTAACCTGGTTCTTATCCTGACGAATCAAAAAGTGACAAAACTGAATTGTGAAAACTGTAATTCATCTCAGTTGGTACTACGACTGTGGTTCCAGCTGACCTGGAGAATGTTGTCACCATCAAGAGGAGCCTGAGCCAGCTTGATGATGAACACGCTGTGTGAGCGACTCGACTCCCTGTTTAACCGAGTGTTTGCAACCTTCCTCTTCTTTTGACCTGGAGAGAGATAAAAATATATCACCACAAAAAAACATTAAAAAAAAGAAACAGCATAATAATTCATTCTACAGTTTCAACTCTTCCAATTTATGGCATCAAGCTGATCCTTTCGCATACCATCAAGGGGTATCATATCACTTCTTATCTATCATTTTTGTGTGCAATCAAAAGATGTAGAAATAAATTGTATTGTAATGTTTCCCCAAATGGATCAATAACGTACAGTATCCATGCATTCAGTTAATTACCGTGTCATCAGGGTCAGACAACACTTGAACAGAGATGGGTGGAGCAACAAGTGTACAGTTGGTGTTGAGTGGATGGAAGCAAAAAAGGCGTTCAATACAGGATCAACTGGACTTTATTTGTTGCAGAAAACGTTTCGACTTCTGTCCAGAAGTCTTTTTCAATTCAAGACTTCTGGACAGAAGTCGAAACGTTTTCTGCAACAAATAAAGTCCAGTTGATCCTGTATTGAACGCCTTTTTTGATATCATGTCCTGGACGACTGAGAATCTTCACCAGCAGAGTGGATGGAAGCAACGCTGAGATCCGATCACCACATCTTTCAACTGTTTCACAACTGCTGGAAGCTCTGTAAAAGACAAAAACAAACAAGGGCAAAAGAACAAAAATTGTGAGTCACTATAGTTTTTTGATACCATTCAAAATTTACATTAGTCATTTGTGCAATGAAGAGCTGAGATATAAATAAGGAGGAACAGGAAGTAGGAGTCTGATCTAATGAATAAATATAACATTCAAACAAGGCGTTCTCCATTTCCACATTTGGTTTTAAAAATAAATGTCTCATCACTTGCTTCACTCAAACTACTTGCTAGAAATTACCTCTCAAGGAATCTAATATCAGTTTTCCTTCAGCCCGTTTTCTGCCTGTAGCAGTCACAAAAACAGTAATGTTGCAGAAATACGTATTTCAAGTAAATTAGTATTTCAGCCTGGCTGCGGTTATTGTTCTGCTGGCTAGTAGCGCATGTGTGTTCACAGAGATGCGACGCAAACATGCTTGCGTGGATGCGGGGCCTTGTCTCTTTGAAAAAACATCCAGAAACTTGAAGCAAGCCCAAAAAAAAAAAAAACTCGTAGCATATATGGGTTATTTAAACGCTAGAATAACATATTCTAACGTGCAGTGTTTTACTTGCCTCAATTCATCTACCTCAGCAACATAACACACCAGTTTTAGCTCGTTAGCTTACCGTTAGCTTAGCTTATAGCCACAGCAGGTTTTGTTAATTCAATTGAACAAAAAACATCTAGCAAATAAACAAAACAGAACCGATTACCTTCAACTTCCAACTGAATGTCCAGTCGTCGTCCAGACCAGTCGACGTCTAATAAAAAGCAAGTTTTACGAGCGCTGAGTCAGAGACAACAAGAGCTTCTTGTCCGACAGCAACAGGAAATAGCTACATTTGAACGAAGCGCGCAAAGCAAGAGTCACGTTCTTCTTCTTCTTCTATTGAATTTATTGGCGGTTGGCGAACTTATTTTAAGCGCATTACCGCCACCAACTGGACTGGAGTGTGGATTTGGATAATAGACAGAAAAAATAATAAATAATAATAATAATAAAAATAAACTAAAAATTCAATAATGATACTAATAATAATAATGAATGATGATGATGATGATGATGATGATGATGATAATAATAATACCCTGATGCATGCTCAATAATAATAATAATAATAATAATAATAATAATAATAACAATATAATGATATTCTTTAATAAATAATAAGGTAATTAAATTTGTAAAAAATAAATAAAAAAGGATTGAGGAAATGTATTAAAATGCATTCTTAATAGTATCTAATGTAGTTCATAAAAACTAAACTTCAAGTACACAGCCTTATTTTAAAGTATAAAATGAGTATACTCTTAGTACACTTAAATAAACTTATTTTTAGTATATCTCAGACAAGTACATAAAAAGTATACTTCAAGTCAGATTAAATCACAGCCTTATTTTAAAGTATAAAATAAGTATACTCTTAGTATACTTAAATAAACGTCTTTTTAGTATATTTCAGATAAGTACTTAAAAAGTATACTTCAAGTCACATAAGTACCTAAAAGGTATACTTGAAGTATACTTAAATATACTACTTTTTGCTAAGGGTTCCTCAGTCTTCCTCAGTTTTTTTGCTTTGTTTTTTTTTGTTTTTTTTTTTAATGTCCAGAGGACCAGACTTAGCTTTTTTAGATAACTTAGTTAAGTTACTGATTACTTGATTTGGAAAGTAACTAAGTTAGATTACTAAGTTACTTTATTAGTTACTTTCAGCAGCTGCTAACAAGAACCCTCTGTCACAATACATAAAAAATTTAAATGTTTTAATAAAATAATTACCAATTAAAAATATTCAAAAAACATAATGGTCTTTCTTGACTTTATAAAACATAAATACTTTTGATAAAAAATAAGGTATTTCTTGATTTCAATATCATAAATGAAGGTTGAATGAATAAAGAAATACTTGCTTTATATAAAAAAATAGTGTCTTTACTTCACTAAACAAATAATATGTTTACAAAAAAGACTTATAAAATGATTATTTTGAAAATGTTTCAAGTGAACAATACGTTTGTATAGGCCAACTCTTTCAGGGATGAAGATGTTCACATCCTTGATAGAGAGGAACGATGGTTTGAGAGAGGAGTAAAGGAGGCCATCTTTGTGAAAAGAAACTGTCCATCATTAAACAGAGGTGGAGGCCTCCGGGTTCAACTGTCCCCCTCTTACAATGCTGTTGTTGCTAGTATCACTCAGCCCTCTGTGAATAGCAAACAACCATCAGGGTGCTAATGATCCATTGTTAGGCTGATGGTCCTCCTTGCTCATGTGAGCAGCTGGTTTCAGCTGTCATCAACAAACTGGTTGATCCACTGTGAGTCAAGTCAAGTCTATTTTATTTATATAGCACAGTTAAAACAGATAAACTGTTATCAAGGTGCTTCACACACACAACACAAAAGAGGTTTAAAAATGTACAGAACAGTATCACACACCAATGGTAAAAATTATGATATTAACAGCGGTAAAAGTATAATAAAAATGTATAAGAGCAATATTAAAATGAAAACACAGTAAAAAAAATATATACACTACGTCAGCTCACACAGTTTGAAATAATAGAGAAAAGATGATTTTTTTAGCAGGGATTTGAACATGTGAAGGGAGGAGGCCTGTCTAATGTTGGGGGGCAGGTTGTTACAGAGTTTCCACAGTGAGAGGGTGATATTTATAAGACTGAGCTGAATACAGCACCTCAGACTGAGGAAGTCTTTCTGATGAAAGATGAAACGTTTCTACAATTGTTTTGTTTTGTTTTTTGAATGTCCAGAGGCCCAGACATAGTTTTTTTTTAGATTTTTACCTGGATTATTGAGCATGCATCAGGGTCATCAGCACAGACTCCTTAGCTCCTTAGCTGCATGTGGATTTCCTTGAAGAGGAAGAGAACAGCTGCTAACTTCTGGAAATAACACACAAAGAGGTAAAAAAAAGTTAATAAGATTATAATTTTAAATTAAAAAGGTAATAGTACAGTAATAGTAAAAGAACAATACCTCTTTTTGAGCAGTTGAGGTGGTTGAATCTCTCATCTCTCATCATCAGGGCTCCAGGACATGCTGACACTACTGTATCAGTCTGAGTTTTTTCATAAAGTGCTGAAGTGTTGACGTGATGGAAAACGTCTTAGCAGCGTTCAGTAAAGCCTGCACACATCAACAACATTTCAGACATGATTCAGAGATCATTAAAAACTCCTATTTGTGTTATTGATCTGGAATGATTTGAATTACCTGAGAAAAGTTGCAGCTGCTGATCGGTGTTTACAAGCTGTTTTCTTCGTTCACGTTCGGATGATGTGGTTAGTCCGTTCAAGTGACGTGTGTTGCTGCTGCAGGTCTTGTGAAACCGCGTCCATGCACAGCTTTAATTTGCGCTGGTCTTTTAACAACAGGAGACCGCAACAACATGCTAATACTGTAATGCTAAGTGCTAACGCGTGCTGCCTGCAAGATGCCGCGCTGAAACTAGGTCGCATAGAGCAGACGTCACGTCACTCCTTGATGAGTCCTGTCTCACTCGTCCTCCTCTCAGGCTGCAGGGAGGAACTTTCAGCTCCGTGTGAGCACCTCACAGTCCAGTTTCTGTCAGGCACGCTGGTGTCAGGTTTCACAACCGCAATACATGTAGCTTGATGCGAGTAAAGGGAAGGGGCTGGACGGAAGAGTGCTGAGAGATTTCATTGGATTAGCTCGATGTCGTTCAAGAAAATCAACCAATCGGCCGTCGCGATTGACAAAAAAATAGCTATAATTTATTTTTTTGGTTCATGAGTGACAGCGGCCCATAAATCGCATAAATCACCGACGGCCCACCGGGGATTTGCCCGGTATGCCCGAATGGCCAGTCCAGCCCTGACAACCAACGCATCTGATGTTGCGGTGGGGGCTGTGTTAGAACAGCAGGTTTCCGGGGTTTGGCAGCCGCTTGCATTTTTCAGCCGCTGCGGGACAATGAGCTGAAATACAGTGTTTTTGACAGAGAGTTGCTGGCGCTTTACCTGGCCACACGCCATTTCAGGTTTTTCCTGGAGGGCCGCCGGTTCACTGCATATGTTGACCACAAACCCTTGGTGTTTGCGATGTCAAAAATTTCTGACCCCTGGTCTGCTCGCCAGCAACGCCACCTCGCAGCGGTGTCTGAATTTACTACAGACATTCAGCATGTGGCTGGAAAATCCAACGTGGTGGCCGACTGTCTCTCCCGGGTGCTGATCTCTCCCGTATACGTTGGCATCGATTTTTCTGCTATGGCTGCGGACCAACGTAGCGACGCAGAAATACTCGAGCTCCAGTCCGGGCCCACGGGCCTCGAGTTGGAGGAACGGCAGGTGAATGACGGAGGTCCCCTCCTGCTCTGTGATGTTTCTACTGGCAGGCCCCGCCCCCTGGTTCCAGTTTCATGGCGACGCCGCGTTTTTGACTCCTTACATTCCCTTTCTCATCCAGGTGTTAGAGCCTCGGTGAAACTGGTCAGTTCAAAGTTTGTTTGGCCCGGTCTGCGTAAAGCAGTTAAGGAGTGGGCAGCAGCGTGTGTCCCATGCCAGCGCGCTAAGGTTAACAGGCACACCAAAGCACCTTTGGAACCCTTCTCCATCCCAGGTCGGCGGTTTGATCATGTGCACGTAGACCTGGTGGGCCCTCTGCCTCCATCACAAGGTTTTACTCATCTGCTGACTATGATAGACCGGACCACCAGGTGGCCTGAGGTGGTTCCTTTGACATCAACAACATCTGCTTTTCTTTCTGCAGCTGTGCAGCCTCCATGCCACACATTGATGCTGGAGCACAGGACGCTCTCCACTGCACACCTGTAGAAGGAGGTGAGGACTGAGCTTCTCAGACCAGCTCGTCTCAGCCGTCTGAGGAAGTAGAGTCTCTGATGACCTTTCTTGATCAGGCTGGTGGTGTTGTTGCTCCACCTGAGGTTGTTGTTCATGTGTACACCCAAGTACTTGTAGCTAGAGACCACTTCCACCGCAGATCCTCTTATGTTCAGTGGGGTGTGTGTTTGTTTGTTCCTTCTGAAGTCCACAATCATCTCCTTTGTCTTCTTCACATTTATGTGAAGGTTATTCTCTTTGCACCAGCTCTCCAGATGTTCCACCTCCTGCCTGTAGCTGGACTCATTGTGATGCATCCCACCACCGCTGTATCATCTGCAAATTTTACAATATGACAGCCTGGATGGGTGGGTGCACAATCATATGTGAGCAGAGTGAACAGAAGAGGGCTCAGAACACATCCTTGAGGAGAGCCAGTGCTGAGGATTATGGTGGAGAAGGAGAATTTGTGGATCTTCACTGACTGTGGTCTAAGAAGTCTAGTACCCAGTTACAAATGGAGGGTCTTAGTCCAAGTGTGGATAGTTTGTCCATCAGTGTTTGGAGGATCATGGTGTTGAAGGCAGATGTGAAGTCCACAAAGAGCATACAGACTTAGGAGTCCTTTTGATCCAGGTGGGTGAGAGCAGTGTGGACCACACAGCTTAAGTAGGGAGGCCCAGACTTCCCTCTCCCCAGCCACTTGGAGCAGCTCCTCCTGGCGGAAGAACTCTAACATATCCAGGTGGCAAAGGATGAGCAGGCCGCAACTGAAGCCATGGAGGAGGCCCGACGTGCCTCGGACCTTGTGCTCCGCATGATTGGGACAATAGCCATTTCATAAGGCAAGGCAATGGCAGAAATAGTTGTCGCCCAGCGCCGTCTTTGGCTAACTCTCTTGGACCTCCCGGAAAACCAGAGGTCCACGTTTCTCCAGCACCCCAGACAGCAAAAGTTATGTGGGCCGGATCTGGGCCAAATGTATGAAAACATTTGGCCCGCATTTGTAAAATGGATCCGGCCCGGTGTCTTTTTGTCCAACGGGCCAAAACTGGCCCAGATGTGGATTGCGGATCTGGATTGGATCTGGGCCGGAGGTGGGCCAGAAGTGCTACAAAACTACTGCATTCGGCCCAAATGTGGCCCAGATACGGAATCCTTGTTTAGTTTTTAGGCAAATTTGGCCCAGATGCGGCCCAGATGCGGCATCCTCATTTCATTTTTAGGCGGATTTGGCCCAGGTCCGGCCCAGTAGAGTAAGTCGAATCTCAAAACTTCTCAACTAGGTTCTCTGTGGCTGCAGTCCCTCCAGGATCTGCTGGAATGTGAGCTGAGACGTCTTTGGATTGCAAGATGGCGCCTGTGTACGGCTGGACCTCTGCTCTCTCTCGTCTGTCTCACATTTTTGTGATTTGTTTAGTATTTTATTTTGCTTTATCTAGCCTGTCAAACAACTGTGTCTTGGCTGTAAAGCAATATCAATATGATCGGCACACGTTATTTTCCATAAAGGATTATATGGAGGATGCCTGCGGTACCTGGGCCAGGTATGCAGAGTTTTTCACGCCGCGTTTTGAATGCGCCACGTCATCACCCGAGTACCTGCTGCTGTCAAAGCGCCGAGGCCGGAGAAGGAAGCGGGGAACAAGAGCTGGTATCCAGTCCAGGATGAGGAAACAACGAGGGAAAAGATCCGAGTGGAGCGGGTCCAGGTCTGCTGGAAATGAGCGCTGCCTCCGGCTGGTACCAATCCGCGAACCGGCCCTGTCCTGCGCGTCTTTCCCATCCTGCGCGTCACCAAGCCTGTGCCACTCTGATCGGATCTTCCCAATTCGTCATGCCCGGCTCCCCACACTCCGTGACAGATTCCTTCAAACCATCTCCTGCCAGGAGAAATATGTGGATGGAGTTTATTCGTCACCGCAATGTCCGCTAACACAGAGCGCACCTGCAGCTGCGCGCGTAAAACCAACTCGGATCGCCCTGCTGAATGCTCGCTCCATAGCGAATAAAACTTTTGTCCTTGGGGATTTATTCAAGGAAGAAAAACTGGACTTCATGTTTTTGACGGAGACTTGGCAGCGGGAACAGGAATTTATTCATTTAAATGAACTGTGCCCACCAAACTGTTCAGTGTTTGGAACCCCGCGGGTTGCCAGACGAGGAGGTGGACTTGCGCTCATCTATCAGGACTGCTTTTCCTGCAGGCTCATGAAGCCGGATCCTTTCAGCTCTTTTGAACTTCAAATGACTAAGGTTGGAAACATTGATTCATTTTATTGTGTTTTAATTTACAGACCTCCTGGTCCTGCCCGTGCATTTTTAGATGATTTTTCTGAATTTTTATCTTCTGTCATTAAGCTTGAGAAAATTTTAATCCTTGGAGATTTCAATTTTCATATCGATGACTCATCCTGCAATGCAGCATCAGAGTTACTGTCACTCACTGAGGCGTTTCATCTTAAACAGCATGTTTCGGGGCCAACACATAAGAAAGGTCATACTTTGGACCTTGTCTTCTCTTTTGGTCTCATCATTGATCAGCTGAGTGTGGTGGACGTTCCTGTCACTGATCACTGCTGTGTGTATTTTAATTTGTCTTTTAATCTCAACAGTTGTCCTCATAAAGTGATTTCCCAGAGGCGAATTATCAATCAGAAAGCGGTTGAGAAATTCTCAGAATCATTTGAGCCCAGTTTTTTTGTTAATTGCAGTGATGCTGATTCCTTTGTAGAGTCTTTTAATAGCCACTGCCTGTCTGTCTTAGATGAGGTTGCTCCTGTAAAGCACAAAATATCCTCTTCTGAAAACGCTTGTCCTTGGAGAAATGAAGAAATTATGTTGTTCAGAAGATCATGTCGTAAGGTAGAGCGTTTGTGGAAATCTTCTAAACTTGAAGTCCACAGACTGCACTTAAAGGAGCTGATGTCAGCCCTAAATGAAATGATTAAACAGGCCAGGTCAGCATATTTTTCTAATCTTGTAAGTATAAATAAGAAAAATTCAAAAGTTCTGTTTGATACCATTAATAATATGGTTTCACCTCCACTCCCTCCTGTGCCTGTATTCTCATTAGATGATTGTAACAAATTTTTAAACTATTTTGTAGAAAAGGTTGACAACATCAGGGCAAGTGTTAAATCAGCTGGTTTCACCCTCAGTTCAGTTCTTTCAGTGAGCTCCTGGTCTTCATTTACACCTGTCACTTTAGAGGATGTGAAGGTTGTTCTAAAACAGATCAAACCTTCCTCCTGTGTGCTAGATGCTGTCCCTGCATCACTGTTCTTGAAGGTGCCAGATATCATCAGTCCCCATGTAGCAAAATTAATTAACATTTCTCTTTCTACAGGGTCAGTTCCATGTTTTTTGAAACAAACAGTTTTAAATCCGATTTTGAAAAAGCCCAATTTGGACCCCACTGAGCTCTGCAACTACAGGCCAATATCAAAATTACCTTTTCTTGCTAAAATTTTGGAGAAGTTAGTTACTGCACAGTTGAATACTTTCTTGCAAAGTAATAATATTCTGGACAAGTTTCAATCTGGTTTTCGCAAAATGCACTCCACTGAAACTGCCTTATTAAAAGTATCCAATGACATTTTGATGGCTGCAGACTCTGGTCAGAGCAGTGTTTTGATTTTATTAGATCTTTCTTCAGCTTTTGACACAGTCGACCACACAATTCTAATACATCGACTGCAACATGAATTAGGATTTTCTGGAACTGTTTTGAAGTGGTTTTCCTCTTATTTGAACAACAGAAAATTTTCAATGTTTGTGAATAACATACAGTCTAAGACCTCTCCGTTAAGGTATGGTGTTCCTCAGGGTTCAGTCTTGGGTCCTATTCTGTTCATTATTTACATCACACCACTTGCAAAGATTATAAATAGCTTCAGAAATGTCTCTTACCATTTCTATGCTGACGACATTCAACTCTACTGCTCCTTCAATGACTCAGAATTACACAAGTTAGATGAATTAGTAAACTGCGTGTCCCAGATTAAGGTGTGGTTAGCCAACAACTGCCTTCAGTTAAATTCTGCCAAGACTGAAACCCTGATCATTGCCCCTGAACAGAAAGTTCCTCTAATCAAGCAACACCTCGGTTCTCTGGGCTCCTCTTCTCAGCCGAGCCTCAGAAACCTTGGTGTCCGGTTTGACCAGTCAATGTCTTTGGACAAACATTCAAAGCTTCTGGTCAGAAACTGCTTTTATCACCTGAGGAACATTTCTAAACTGAGGGCAATTTTATCCAAATCTGACCTGGAGATGATTATTCATGTTTTTATCTCTTCTCGTTTAGATTACTGCAATTCCCTTTTTACTTGTTTTAATAAGTCTGCTGTCGCTCGTGTCCAGTTGGTCCAGAACGCTGCTGCGAGGCTTTTAACAGGAACTAATAGAAGGTCTCACATCACACCGGTTTTATATGATCTACATTGGCTCCCTGTTAAATTTAGAATTCATTTTAAAATTTTGGTATTAACTTTTAGAGCGTTAAATGGACAGGCCCCCCAATACATCACAGAAATGCTGATCCCCTATTCTCCAGCCCGCACCCTTCGTTCTTCAGCACTGAACCTTCTACAGGTCCCTAAGACCCGGTTTAAAACTCGGGGTGACCTTTCCTTTCAGGCCGTAGCCCCCCGGCTGTGGAATGCCCTGCCCCTGTCTCTTCGTGTGACCACCTCTATTGATTCCTTTAAAACCCAGCTCAAGACACTTTTATTCAGACAAGCTTTTAGATAAATGTTTTTATTGAGTGTTTTTATCAATTGTTCTTGTTTTTATCAGCTGTTCTTATTGTTTTGATTAATCAGATTTTAATACAGTAATTCTTCTGTTTATTTTAATTTTTTATTTATATGTTGTACAGCACTTTGTGATTTTATCTGCGAAAAGTGCTATATAAATAAACTTTACTTACTTACTTACTTACTTACTCAAAACGCGGCCCAGATCTGGTTCAAACCCGCAATACAGATATGTACAACAGGTCTAAATAGAGCACACACAAAATATCCACATAAGTTGTTGCTTAAAAACTGTTTATTCATGAGCAAAACAAATTCAAAAATGTTAAAAAGTTAAAATTGATAACAATGATAACATAACAACCTTAATAATAAAAGAAACTACAATTACCAGAGGTATGCATCATAAATACCATGATCTGCTTCTGTATGACAGTTTCAGTGTCTTTCAGTCACAGCAGAGGAAAGCGACGTCCTCACTCATCTGTGATGAATCTCCAAATGCAGGACTGTCTGTGGCAGAGATTCACCTTAGCACTTTGTGGAAGATGTTTATGTTTATGTTTATTAAATTTGTTCATTTTTTTACAAAAGAAACAATACAAGGCAATCTCATAAAAGTGTACAAAATGTAAAAAAATGAAAGGTGGCAGAAAGAAGAATAAATCTTATTATATCTGCCCCTTATCTCCAACAATCAGATTAAACAACAGTAGTCAAACCATGTAAACAATAATAATCTTCAACCAACTTTTTCCAACAATCAGGTTAAACAATAATATTCTTCAACCAACAGTACAAAATGACTAACTCTTTCTAGTTTTCTAACTAATACTAATACAGTACAAAATGACTAACACTTTCTAATTTTCTAACTAATACAATACACATTACGTTATTTCACATATATTTTTTTAACATATTTGTTTTGATCATTTTTTTAAATGTAAACATTGACTTGGCATTTTTAACTACATTCTCCAAGCCATTCCATAATCTAATTCCCTGAATTGAGGTAGAACGTCCCTTCAAACTGGTTCTGAATTGTGGTTTTACAAACAACTCTGTTCCCTTAAGATTATAACAACTTTGTCTTTTAACAAAGTGCATTTGGATATTTAAAGGTAATGCATTATTTTGAGCTCTATACATAACTGATAAAATATTATAGTCTACCAAATCATGGAACTTCAGTAATTTTAGTTGATAAAATAATGTACTTGATGGATGACGGTAATGCTTTCTAGTGATAATTCTTACAGCTCTTTTCTGTAATACAAAAATAGGCTTTGTGATTGTTTTACACGCTTTCCCCCAAACATCAATACAATAGATTAAGTGTGGAACAATGATTGTGTTATACAACAAATACAGAGCTTTATCATTCAATAGGTCTCTGACTTTGTACAGTACTGCTATCGATTTAGCTATTTTTATTCTTACAGAATTTATGTGTTGTTTCCATGTCAGTTTGTCATCAATGATAACACCCAAAAACTTCACCTCATTCACTCTACAAATCTCAACATCCTCAATTTTGAGTGGAACATCGACAGTTTTCTTTCTATTACCGAATATCATGTAATTAGTTTTCTCTAGATTTAATGATAATTTATTTATTTTAAACCAAGTTTGTATCTTGACAAATTCTGTCTTTATCAATTCTAACATTTGTTCTATATCTTCACCTGAACAGAAAAAAGTGGTATCATCAGCGAAAAGTACACATTTAAGGAGTCCTGACACATATTAAGGAGTCCTGACACATATGACACTGGCTCTCCTCAGGGATGTGTGCTGAGCCCCCTTCTGTTCACTCTGCTCACATATGATTGTATAGCCACACATCCAGGCTGTCATATTGTTAAGTTTGCAGATGATACAGCTGTGGTGGGATGCATCACAGATAATGATGAATCCAGCTACAGACAGGAGGTGGAACATCTGGAGAGCTGGTGCAAAGAGAACAACCTTCACATGAATGTGAAGAAGACGAAGGAGATGATTGTGGACTTCAGAAGGAACAAACACACCCACACCCCACTGTATATAGGTGGATCTGCGGTGGAGGTGGTCTCCAGCTACAAATACCTGGGTGTACACTTGAATGATAACCTCAGCTGGAGCAATAACACCACCAGCCTGATCAAGAAAGGTCATCAGAGACTCTACTTCCTCAGACGGCTGAGACGAGCCGGTCTGAGAAGCCCAGTCCTCACCTCGTTCTACAGGTGTGCAGTGGAGAGCGTCCTGTGCTCCAGCATCAACGTGTGGCATGGAGGCTGCACAGTTGCAGAGAGAAAAGCTCTGCAGAGAGTGGTGAAGGCTGCACAGAAGTCTGTGGGAGTCAGTCTCCCCACCATCACAGACATTTACACCTCCAGATGCAGAAAAAGAGCCACCTGCATCATGAAAGACCTCACTCACCCAGCACACTCACTCTTTGCACCACTCCCCTCGGGACGGAGGTTGAGGAGCATCAAATGTAGAACCACTAGACTGAGAAACAGCTTCTACCCTGAGGCTGTCAGACTCATGAATAAATAAATAATAAGAATAAACACTGCAAAATGTCACATCATACTGATACTGTACTGATCTGTTTCTTGTTGCTGCGTTCATCTGTGACCATCTGCTCATGTTCGTGCTGCTGTTTATAATGATGTTTTTCTACTACATTAGGGCTTAGTGTATTACTAGCTGATGTGATGTCTCTCTTAGTTAATCCTAGATGTTATTATTGTATTTCTCTTGCATTTGTTGTTGGATGTAACTGGGACCCTGTGTACATAATCTCGTTTTCAACACATGTACTACATGCGGTGCAAATGACAATAAATTCTCTCTGACTCTCTGACTCTCTGATATACAAGTCATTCACATATAAAATAAAAAGCTTTGGTCCAAGTACAGAGCCTTGGGGAACTCCACATGTGATATTACAGAGGTCAGATCTTACATCATTTATTTGTACAAATTGTTTCCTATTTTTTAAGTAGCTAGATACCCACTGTAATGCTGGTCCTCTAATACCATATTTGTTCAGTTTTTCAAGGAGAATGGTGTGATCAATAGTATCGAATGCTTTTTTTAAATCAACAAAGATACTGATACAGTATTGTTTTTGATCGACAGCAGTAGTTATTTGTTCCATTAATTCCATGAGAGCCATTGATGTAGAGTTTTTTGATCTAAACCCATACTGACTGCTGCTTAGAATATTTTGTTTATCTATAAATTGGTCTAGTCTGTTTACAAATAGTTTTTCAAGAATTTTTGAAAACTGTGGTAACAAGGATATTGGTCTATAATTGTTGAATACACATTTATCACCATTTTTAAAAAGAGGAACGACCTTAGCTACTTTCATATTATCTGGAAAAATTCCTGTTGAAAATGATAAGTTACATATGTATGTGAACGGCTCAATAACATGACTCATTATGTCCTTTACAAACATCATATCCATGTCCACCCAGTCTTTCGATCTCTTGTCTGTAAGATGTTTTACTACATTCATTATTTCCTCTTTGTTAGTTCCATTTAGGAAAATACTATTTGCACAACCTGTAATTGAGTGGATCATATTTTTATCTACTTTTGGTATCTTAGCTGCAAGGCTTGATCCAACATTCACGAAATATTGATTAAATCCATTTACAATTTCATTTTCATCATGAACTTCATCGTTGTCTTTTACAAAATATTTTGAAATACCAGTTTTTGCTTTATGATTCTTCAGTACACCATTCATTACTCGCCATGTTGCTTTCATATCACCATTAGTTTTATCTAATAATTTACTATAATATTCTTTCTTATGTTTCCTTATAATCCCTACTAATTTATTTTTATACTTTTTATATTTTTCTTCTGCGCTCTGACTTCGCAATTTCAAGAAACATGAATACAAATAATTCTTTTTTTTACATGCATTTCTTAACCCTTTTGTCATCCATGGTTGATCATTCGTATTTCTCTTTGTGTAATTTGTTTGCACACAATTCTTTTCATACAGGGTTTCCAAGATATTCATAAACTCATCATATGCTCTGTTCGCATCATCAACATACACTTCATTCCAGTCTTGTTTATCCAGATCCTCTTTCAATTTTTCCAAAACTTTTTTTGATGTGTTTATGATTTTTTTCTTCGTTGTGTCTGCTTTTGTGATATTTTGATCATTTTTAAAGATTGTGAAAACTGGTAAATGATCACTTAAGTCGGTCGTTAAGATACCACCAATCACATCCCCATTTGTTATATTTGTGAAAATATTATCAATTATTGTAGCACTATGAGTTGTAATTCTTGTTGGCTTTGATATCAATGGATACATATTTAAACTGTACATTGAGTTTATAAATGTGCTTATGTTATTTGAATCTGTTTTATTTCCCATATCAATGTTAAAGTCTCCACACAAGAAAATATTTTTATTAAAACTTTTCTCCATTAGTTCCAAGATTTTATCAGTGAATATTTCTATATTTGCTCCTGGTGATCTATATACACAACTTATTATTATGTTTTTATCGTTTTTGTTTATAATTTCTATTGTTATCATTTCCATAATATTATCAACTATTATTGACATTTCATTATTTAATTTACATTTTATTTCATTATTGACAAATAGTGCGACACCACCACCTCTTTTATTATTTCTGTTCATATGATATAATTCATACCCCTCGATGTGAATATTACTAGTGTTAACATCATTAAGCCATGTCTCTGACAACGCTATTATCGTAAAAGTTCTATTTAATTGTTTTAAGTAATCTGTTATAAATGAGATGTGAGGTTTCAAAGTCAACTTTTATTGTCAGAACTGCAATATGTACAGGACATAAACAGGATTGAAATTGCATTTCTCTCTCAGTCCCTCGGTGCAAAAGTAACCATTTAAACACTAAAACATTTAATAAACATAAGCATAAAATAGTAAAAGTGTAACACTGTCCTGACAGTTACACCAACACTAAAACACTAAACATTTAATGACATAAGCATAAAATGAAATGATAAAAGTGTAATACTGTCCTGAGTTATTGCATAGTAGTATAAAAAGTATATAAAGTGTATCTATAAAATAAACTGAAGGTTCTAGCATTGACATTTGCAAAGAGTGGCAAAGCAGCATATGAGTTAATGTACACAGTATATGTATGAGGTAGTTGATGTTGGTATAGAGGCAAAGTGGCATATGCAGTAAGGCACATAAGGCACATTGGGCATCCTTAAATAAGGCTAGTCAGAGAATACTGTATATGTATCAGCAGTAGTGTAGATATAAAAGTAGTGTAAATGTAAACAGTAGTAATAAATGTAAACAGTAGTAATAAATGTAAACAGTATTAATGTAAACAGTGAATATAAACAGTAGTATGACTATAGGCAGTAATGTAATACAAACAGTGCAAATATGAGAAGTAGTGCAAACTGAATGAGCACATGACTGAGAGTTTAGTGAATAACCCGTTTGATGACACAGGGACCAGTGTTAAAATCTTTGTGTTGTGTGGTAATGTGTGAGAAAGTTTTTTGTGTTAAGGCAGTTCAAATGGGAGGGGAGGCAGAGCAGGCAGAGTGTTTAGCATCCTTACTGCCTGATGAACAGAGCTGTCTCTCAGTCTGCTGGTTCGAGCCTGGAGACTCCTCAGTCTCCTCCCTGAAGGCAACAGTCTAAAGCAGCTGTGTAGTGGGTGTGTGGGATCACCTGCCATGCAGTGGGCTTTCCGAGTGAGGCGTTTGCTGTGTAAGTCCTGCAGTGAGGGGAAGGAGGTGCCGACGATCTTCTCAGCTGCTCTCACGATGCGCTGGAGGCTCTTGCGGCAGGATGCAGTACATGCACCAAACCACACAGTGATGCAGCTGGTCAGGACACTTTCTATGGCACCTCTGTAGAAGGTGCACATGATGGGGGTTGAAGCTCCAGCCCTTTTCAGCTTGTGGAGAAAGTAGAGACGCTGGTGAGCCTTCTTGGCCAGTGATGCAGTGTTCCTGCTCCAGGACAGGTCCTTTGAGACGTGCACTCCCAGGAACTTGGTGCTGTCTACTCTCTCCACTGCGGTGCTGTTGATGGTCAGAGGGGCATGTTGGGCATCCCTCTTCCTGAAGTCCACGACAATCTCCTTTGTCTTCTCCACGTTGAGAGTGAGATTGTTGTGTCCGTACCACAAGGCCAAGCGGCTCACCTCGTTCCTGTAGTCCGTCTCATCGTTGTTGCTGATGAGACCCACCACTGTTGTGTCGTCCGCAAACTTGATGAAGTGGTTGGAGCTGTATGATGGTGTGCAGTCGTGTGTTAGCAGGGTGAATAGAAGGGGGCTCAGTACACATCCTTGTGGGGTCCTCATTGCTAGCAACATTAGCATTTGGAGGTCAGACAGGAGCCTAAGAAAAGCACAAAGAAAAACAAGATTATAACCAGGCAATACCAAAAAACAATATAATAAAACAAAACAGCCAGCCACTAGGGAGCACAAGCCATTGTATCTCTTGTGCCGGTCCCAAGCCCGGGTAAATGGTGAGGGTTGTGTCAGGAATGGCATCCGATGTAAAACACTTGCCAAAACCATAATGCGAGTTCATCAAAGTGAAACCATACCAGATCGGTCGAGGCCCGGGTTAACAACGTCCGCCACCGGTGCTGTTGACAAACAGGGTGCCGGCGGAAATTGTACTACTGTTAGTCGAAGACGCCGAGGAGGAAAACGTGTCAGGAGACAGAGGGAGAGGAGGAAAGTGAAGAATGTAGGACTGAGGGTTGCAACTCTAAATGTGGGGACAATGACAGGCAAAGGTAGAGAGCTGGCTGACATGATGCAGAGAAGAAAGGTAGATGTTTTATGTGTCCAAGAGACCAAGTGGAAGGGCAGCAAGGCTCACAGTATTGGAGCAGGGTTTAAACTGTTTTACCATGGTGTGGATAGAAAGAGAAATGGAGTAGGGGTGGTCCTGAAGGAGGAGTTGGCAAAGAATGTAGTAGAGGTGAAGAGAGTGTCAGATAGGGTGATGTGTCTAAAGGTAGAAGTAGAAGGTCTGATGCTAAACATAGTAAGTGGTTATGCTCCACAGGTTGGATGTGATGGGGAGGAGAAAGATAAATTTTGGAAAGATTTGGATGAAGTGATAGAGAGTATTCCCAGGGAGGAAAGAGTGGTGATTGGAGCAGACCTGAATGGACATGTTGGTGAAGGAAACAGAGGATGAGGAAGTGATGGGTAGGTTTGGTGTCAAGGAAAGAAACCAGGAAGGACAGATGGTGGTGGATTTTGCCAAGAGAATGGAAATGGCTATAGTCAATACCTATTTCCAAAAGAGGGAGGAACATAGAGTGACCTATAAGAGTGGAGGAAGGAGTACACAGGTCGACTACATTCTGTGTAGAAGAGGAAACCTGAGAGAGATTGGAGACTGTAAGGTTGTAGCAGGGGAGAGCGTGGCCAGACAGCATCGGATGGTTGTGTGTAGAATGACTGTTGTTGCGAAGAAGAGAAAAAGAGTAAAACCAGAGAAGAAGACCAAATGGTGGAAGCTAAAGAAGGAAGAATGTTGTGAGAAATTCAGAGACGAGCTGTTAAAGGCTCTGGGTGGTAAGAAAGAGCTTCCAAGTGACTGGGCTACTACAGCAACAGTAATTAGAGAGACAGGTAGGAAGGTACTTGGTGTGTCATCTGGACAGAGAATAGATGATAAGGAAACCTGGTGGTGGAATAGTGAAGTGCAGGACGCCATTCAAAGAAAGAGATTAGCCAAGAAGAAATATGACTGTGAGAGGACTGAAGAGCGGAGACAGGAATATAAGGAGATGGGACATAGAGCAAAGAGGGAAGTAGCTAAGGCAAAGCAGAGGGCGTACAATGAGTTATATGGGAGACTGGACACTAAAGAGGGCGAGAAGGACTTGTACCGATTGGCAAGACAGAGGGATCAGGCTGGAAAGGATGTGCAGCAGGTTAGGCTTATTAAATATGGGAATGGGAATGTTCTAACAAGTGAGGAGAGTGTGATGGGAAGATGGAAGTAGGGGTGGGCGATATATCGAATATACTCGATGTATCGCGATATTTTAAATGTACGATGGTTAAAAGGGCTATATCGTGTATATCGAGGATCCTCCTGCTGTCGCGCGGGCCCCCACTCGCCCCCCTCCTTCCTGCAGGCTGCAGGAGCCGCGCGCGAGACTTTCAGCACAACATGTAAACACGGCAGATATGAAGAGCGCTGCACGCTGCTGAGGGGGGAAAACAATGTTCTGAGCTAGTTTGGATTAAATTGTCAGATGAGGGCATAAAAAATGTTTTTGTAGACGATGCTGAAAATAGTCCCGAAGAAAGGTCTGAACTACGAATCTTTTTCACCATTTAAACAGCGGAGTGGAGCATGAACGGCAGAACCAAGTGTTTTTACAGCTGCTGCTTCCTTAAAACAAACCACGGGTCTGAGCTTAGTCATGCGTGCACCGCAGAGAGAGGTGGAGACATTAATAAATCAGCATTTTATCATTATCGCTAAAGACACGGTCCTTAGCGGCTAACAAGATGGCTAACGCGTTAGCCGTCTTCTTCCACAGCTGAGACTGACCGTGTCTTTAGCGATACAGCTGATTTAATAATGTCTCCACCTCTCTGTTCACGTTTCTGAGTGGAGGCTGTCGTGTTTTACACAAGGATTCAATGCGACACTTTGTAGAGCAACTTTAGAGAACGTCTTCGTGAATCCGGAAACAACCCCTGACCCTTTCACAATAAAACCGCACTGCAAAAACGTAAAATCTTACCAAGTATAATTTTCTAATTTCAAGTCAAAACCTCTTATCACACTTAATATAAGTCAAAACCATATTTCTAAGTAAGACATAACAACTTGTTTTGAGACAATGCATGTCATTTCTTATTTGAAACAAGCTTTTTTGACATTTCATAAACATTTGCAGTTGTCGTGAGGTTTGTAAAACGTGAAAAATCTTGTTTCAAGATAACAAACTAACTTGAATTAAGACAAATCTGCTTCTTTGATCAGCATGCCCACTCAAAGTATTAAACATTCTATTTTTTATACAGGTTCTCTTTAATTTTGGACAGACTCCATTGTCCTATTACAATTTCTTTAAACCAATAGTTCATTAACATTTTCTACATTGTATTTTTTTCCAAGGCTGAATACTACATAAACATACCTACTGTGCAGTTTATATTAAATAGACAAATAATGCAGGTTCATTTCACATATTTATTTTAACATATAATTTAACATATAATTGATTTTAATGAAATAATATGTGGTTAGGACAGATTAAACGGCCGTGGGGCGGCCGTGGCGTAGTGGTAATGGCAGTCGTCCCCCGATCAGAAGGTTGGAGGTTCGAATACTGGTTCCCCACACCATGTGTCCTTGCGTCCCCGGGCAAGACACTTAACCCCGAGTTGCTCCCGGTAGGACTGGATGGCGCCTTGCATTGGTCTGCCGCTACCAGTGTATGAATGTGTGTATGAATGTGTGTATGAATGGGTGGATGGTTGGTATTGTAAAGCGCTTTGGGGCCCCTCATAGGGGGCTGGAAAACGCTATATAAATAAGCTTCATTTACCATAAACATATTTTTCTACGTTTGAGACAAGGGGAAAAAATAGTAAAAAAGGGATTTCTGGGTATGGGCTCTCTGAGGGAGGAATCAATGTTAACAAGATTAAGAATAGGTCATATGAAGCTGAACAGTACTTTGTTTATTATAGGGAAACACAATAGTGGACGTTGTGACTTTTGCCAGGATACAGAGTCAGTGCAGCACTTCATTTTGGAATGTTTTAAATATTCGGATGAAAGGAAAACTCTACTTGACCAAATGAAAAAATAAGTCACATGCCCTATCAGTTTGAAGAGCGTTTTGGAATGGGATCTAGTAAAGGTGGACGTAAATACTTTGTTTTACTTGACATCAACAGGCTTTTTATTTTTTATTTTATTTTTTATTTTATTATTATTTCAATACAGATACAGTTACAATTTTAAGAATGTGAACAAAAAGAACAAGACAAAAAAGTTCATGCTCAATAATCCAGGTATCAAATCCAATAATTCTCAATCAGGTCATCTGGACAGTTTCTTTTTAGTAGAACAAGAGTCAACAGAAGAAGTAGTTTAGGGATGGTACCATTAGATGGCGGTAATACACCGGAAGGATGTAAGCTGCCGTAAAACCTCACAGAAGAAGAAGAAGAAGAAGAAGGCTTCTCTCTCAGCTGCGTGCGGCGCAGACAGTACGCATGCGCAGTCTTGGACTTTTAGTAAAACTTGCGACGGTGGCTTTTAGGTAAGCTCTCTTACCTTTTCTCAAGTACGATAAAGTTATTTGTACAGAGTTTCTGTCGTTGTAATGCGCATTACACATTCTTATCGATGTTTAATCGTGTTTTTATAGCTCAACGTTGCTCAACGTTGCAGCTGACGTGAAATAAAAAGTAGCGGCGCGAGCTAGCGCCGAACAGCGCTAGCTAGGAACAGCTAACAGCGTGGATGAGCTATTCATTCATTCAACCTTTATTTAGTCAGGTAAATCTTTTGAACCTCATGGCTATGACGCGGTTGTGTCGACGTTAAGAGGTAACGTATTTATACAAAGTTGTTTATAATGTAGACTGAGACATGGGCAAAAGTTGTTGTAATGATCATACCAATATTAAATAAAAGTTTTTACGTCTTTAGTGACGTGTGTGTGCGAGCGCAGGCGTAGCCGCTGTAGGAGAATGCTATGTTGCTAAATGCTAACTGGACATGTTGCTAAATGCTAACTGCACATTCTCCACCGGCGCAAAGGAAAAAAACTGAATTCCGCTACACTTGGCAATAAATTATTAAAAATATTGCAATAATACAATGGAGAGAACCCTACTCTTTTATGATTTGCTGTTGCTGTGAACATTAATACATATCTCAGTTAATAGTATGAAAACTGAATAACAATACAATTTTAAAATCAATAATGCATATAATTGTTATTGCTGGCTTGTCTCTAAATGCATGTCTCCCATCCATTCATGTACAGCTACTTTGAGACAGCAACAAAAAATGTGTTCAGTTGTTAGCTGCAGATGTGAATCTAAATTTGATTGAACTGAAATTTCAGATATCTAAGAAACTTCTAAATTTTCAAAATTTATAAACTACCTGTAAACAATTTTACTGGTTTAAAACAATATTAATGTTAAAAAAATGCTTTGTTGTAGCCAGTGCAATTAAGAAAAAGCTAGTACTTTGTGCAATGTGTGCTCAATGCCTAGTTTAATGGTATTATTATTAAGTTTTCTTTATTGTATAACACAGATACCTACCAAAACCTGAAATCACAGCAATGGCTAAAAGGATAGCTGTATTACCCCATGCTACAGGACCAAGGTCGAATTCATGGGTAAGTGAAATGCATCCAGTTAATGACCAAAGTTTTTTTATTTTGCACATTTTTATTGAGGATTTAAAAAAATGTAATTACCGGTAATGTGTTCTTAAGGTCACTGTGTTTGCGCAACTAAACCAAAGATTGCAGAATGTGAGGTCCCCTAAAAAACATCTCTTGAGTGGGAGACAATCAAAGTGGTAAAGCTGCAACTAACGATTCATTTCCTCAATAATAAATATGTCATAGCTTTAGTAGACTTAATAACATATGATGTTGGCCAGCATTTGTTGGAATTGATTAATTGGCTCATCTTTGCAGCTCTTCAAAGAGACGCCGTCTTGATGAGCACAGATGAGGCCATTTCGAGCGACTCAACAATCATTCTGGACCAGTCTACAGATGAGACTACCAGCACACCGACTCAGGCACTACTGACAAGGAGTTTGGTGAATTTAGTTTTGTATTTATTTTGTCTTGTTTTTGTTTTGTTTATCTTCCACAATCTTAATACTGTATTAACATTATGATTCATCATGCCAACAGAAAGATGTCTATGTGTTTCAGGAAAAACAAGCCCCCAAAGCCCCCAGGAAGCTCTCCCTCTCCTGTCCAGTTCTAAGAGTGAGTTTGTCCTACTTTATTTTGGTGGTGTGCATCTTTGTACTACTTTTGCAACTTCATGTGATTAGCATGACCGTATGTAACCCATCTAATCAAACAGAGGATTAAGTCAAATTTGGTTATACTGTATAAGCACATTTTCAGATTCATGTTTTTTAAGCTTCATTTTGACACCTGGATTATTCTGATAATTCAAACATTTCCAGAAATGTAGATTAATTTATCTTTTTAATTACAATAATACATTATTTGAATGTTAATGAGAAATTGGTGTTATTATTTTTTAAAGAATAAACCTAACATAGTATTTGGATATTAAAGTTTTCAAGGTGGAAAGAAACAAAATCTTTGCAGGTTGCTGGAAATATCTTACTCAAAATCATTTTTTTAATTGATACATTTTTTTCCATGGTTCTACATTAACTTCTTGCACTGATTGCACTGGTGTTTCTAAACTTTTTTTTGGTTCACCAGCACAGTTAGTGCACCCAAATTTTCAACCGCGTCATATTTAACATGATAGTTTTACAGGTTCTCTTCTTTATTTTATTTATTTATCTGGCTTATACACTGGAAAAAATGCCCCTCTAAAAATAAGAAAAAAAAAATGTAAAATAAGATTTTTTTGCTTGAAATAAGCAAAAAAATCTGCCAATGGAACAAGTGAAAATTCACTTGACAAGATTCTTAAAATAAGACATTTTGTTCAAGTCAAACAAGATATGCGGAATCTTGAAACTAGCTACAAAAATCTAGTTTTGAGCAATATTTTACTACAATTGTGAGCTTTTCTTGTCTTATAATAAGATTCTGATGCTCAAAAGTAGTACACTGGAGAAAAGTCTACTCTGAAAACAAGTTTAAAACAACTTAAAATTAGTTTTTTTTTTGATTGAAATAAGCAAAAAGATCTGGTAACAAGTGAAAACAAGATATGCGGAATCTTGAAACTAGCTACAAAAATCTAGTTTTGAGCAATATTTTACTACAATTGTGAGCTTTTCTTGTCTTATAATAAGATTCTGATGCTCAAAAGTAGTACACTGGAGAAAAGTCTACTCTGAAAAGTAGTACACTGGAGAAAAGTCTACTCTGAAAAGTAGTACACTGGAGAAAAGTCTACTCTGAAAACAAGTTTAAAACAACTTAAAATTAGATTTTTTTTTGACTGAAATAAGCAAAAAGATCTTCCAACAAGTGAAAATTGTCTTGACACGATTTCTAAAAATAAGACATTTTATCTTTTTACAAGATAAACAATCTTAAACCTAGCTGCAAAAAATCTCATTCTTAGCAATATTTTACTACAATTGAGCGTGTGATGCTTAAAATTAGTATACATCCCTAAAACTTTTACTCATTTTTAGTTCTACAGATGTTTCAAATGTTTCTCCAACCCGTTATCAAATTTAACCAACAAACGTAATAATACATGTCTTGTCAAAACCTTCAAACATTTTCTGTAATGACAAAAAATGAAAGGTATTCTTTAACTTCAACACATTTATTTTATCACAATGGTTTCAGCAGCAATGCAACAACTACTACTCCCAATTACAACTGTAGTTAACACTTGATTATATTTTTTTAAAATAATATAAAACACCTTCAACAAAATAAAAACAATTTTTGCTATGAAAAATGGAGAGTATACTACTGGGCACCATGAAAAACGAGGGAGCCACTACAACTTCAAATGTTTAAACATAAAATGTCTTTGGGAAATGTTGTGATAGGCACATCTCCTACCGTGAGCAGGCAGTTGGACGAACACACAATCAGAATTGGACAGGAGAGGGAGAGTTTTCCTGGGGGCTTTGAGGTCCTGTTTTTCCTGAAACACAAAGACATATTTCTGTTGGCATGATGAATCATATTTTAAGATTGTGGAATATAAGCCAGATAAATAAATAAAATAAGAGAACCTGTAAAACTATCATGTTAAATATGACGCGGTTGAAAATTTGGGTGCACTAACTGTGCTGGTGAACCAAAAAAAAGTTTAGAAACACCAGTGCAATCAGTGCAAGAAGTTAGTGTAGAACCATGGGAAAAAATGTATCAATTAAAAAAATGATTTTGAGTAAGATATTTCCAGCAACCTGCAAAGATTTTGTTTCTTTCCACCTTGAAAACTTTAATATCCAAATACTATGTTAGGTTTATTCTTTAAAAAATAATAACACCAATTTCTCATTAACATTCAAATAATAATGCATTATTGTAATTAAAAAGATAAATTAATCTACATTTCTGGAAATGTTTGAATTATCAGAATAATCCAGGTTATCAATATTATACTTTTGATAACAATTTACCTTTGTCCACGAGAGGAAGACCTCGACCTCCAACGCCGCCTCTGAGAAAGGGACTGTCTTGGCCAGGTCTGACTGATCTGTTTAAAGCATGCAACAGCAAAATTGGTACACATCGCATCGTGAGTTAGATGAATTGTTACATCTCTAATTTTGATCATATTTAAATTAAATACCTTTGATCATTAGAAAGAGACTCAGAGGGACTCCTGCTACCATTGCATCCCAAGATTTGAGATTGAGTGCTTGAAGGGATGTCCATCGGGGTTCTTTCTGCATTTTAGAGGGTTTAAACATAAGTGTTAATATGTCAAAAATGTAAATTACTTTACACAAGGTTTCCAAGTACCCCAAGATGATAGTTGTGCAATATTTACCTGACTGTGCATTCATCCTTTTAGGAGGAGTTGGAAGAGCAAAGTCATCTATAATAAAACAGTCAACAGTAAAAAATAAATTAAAATAAAAGTGATTTTACATCTATAGTAAGTAATTAGCCTGTTACTGATATGGTGGTGATTGAAATACTACATAGATTTGTTCTTAAAAAAAGAAATAAAAGTTACATGGATTAGCTTATTATGTGCAGGATGTGGCTTATTTTTATTGTGAAATATGTAACAAAAAGTGTAAGTGACTTAGCTGTGCGTTTGCAGTAAGAACATTTGCATACCATTCATTCATTCAACCTTTATTTATACAGGCTAGCCTCGTTGAGTATAATACCTCCAATGTATCAATACATTGGAGCCTAAAATGTCTCAGAAATATGTTTAACATTAAACGATAAAACTTAATTATCCCCTATACATGTACTGCTCTGTACATGTACTGTACTGTTGTATATATCAACAATCGTTGAATACCTCCAATGATTCTAGAATTGTCAGCCCACCTTGTGTGACATGACCCACCACCAAGGTATAACTATCCTCTTTTGATGTGGTATACCCCCAAATTAATCAGTGGTGAAAATTTTTTTAACATACCCTCACAAGGAAAAACATTTCTAGACTTCTTGGTAGCTTTTTGACCTAAAATAAATAAAAAAATATACATGCTGTAAGACAGTAGTCATATTTTGAACAAACTATACCTGTGAAGGAAATTTTGTGACCGATTGTCAGATGCAGTTTTGTATTTCATACCTTTTGATCATTGCAGCCCTAACGTTAAAACAGAGAATTGGTGTGTCTTATCATACGAGGCCTTTCCGTGTGCATAACAAAGTTGGTTACGTTCTAATGTCTGATGCAAACGGTACCACCTTCAGGTTGATTCATCATTATTGCAGAAGAGGTTTTCTGGGAGTTCTTGAGTTTGCAGCTCTGAGAGAGCCTGGGACAGCTTAGGCTCGGTTTTGTCTTGCTTTTCCGATAAGGCCAAGGTTTTTTACTCTGAGGCCTGATGCTGCCTGGCTTTGGCTCACTGTTTGGCTTTGCAGTTCCACAAATTAATGCAACAATAAACGGCTCTAACTTTTTCACACTGCAGAGAATGGGCAAAATTTGTACATTTGATGATTTAAATAATGGTACACCATCTACATTGAAATTTAGCTGTATCTCATTTTCTGTTGAAAAAAAATTGGGATACTGTGAGCACATTTTCAGAAGTCCTGTCTCCACACCAAAGTTTTGATACTTTGCATTTCACTTTCTATTTCTCTCCTACATTTTTTTTTTTTTTTTCTGTTGTTTGTTGTTTAAGGAAATTCTACCATTGCTGTTCATCATTCTTTAGTTTGTAGCAGGTCGCTTTTGTAAATGAGCCCTCGAGGCTCAATGAGATTTACCTGACTAAATAAAGGTTGAATGAATGAAAAAGTAGAGGAACTGGCCACCACATAGATCTGTGACGTCTATTTCACTGGGATTTCCTAACAGGGAACTGGCATCTTTTGGTAGCCGGTGTCCATGGATGGCTGGGTTAGGTTTGGAGACAACTCACCACTGAAGGCGACTTGGATCGTGTTTTTCCAAATCTGTGGAAAAGAGCAAGGAGAGGAATGTGAAATCTCAACCTTATTTTAAAAGTTTGTGGATGGAAAGTATGTCAATATACCACCAACAGAGACATTGAACATTCTTGTTTAGACAAATACCCATGAAGCAGGTGTGTTTGGGGCCTCTGCACATTCTCCATCAGCAGTAGATTAATACCCCTCTGCTTAGTTCATGTAACATTAACATTTATCTTTGTGTGACCACAGCCAATGCTGACAGATATAAGAGGGGGAAATGTTTTTTTTAAGCACATGATTAAAAAAAGTCATTAATGATGGGCAGTACATGTATAGGGGATAATTAAGTTTTATCGTTTAATGTTAAACATATTTCTGAGACATTTTAGGCTTAGTGGCTGAAGAGTTATGACACTGTTTTATACACCGTTTACTGATTTTATATGCTCAGGAAATGTTACTGTTTAGTTAGCTTAGGAGCCCATTTTTCATATAATCATAACTTAATCAAGTAGTTTCTCTTCATCCAGTGCAGGTAACATAGTTACTGCCGCTGGTCCACAGACAACAATACATTGTGCTCGATAACCAGAACACATCACACATAATATATATACTATTATGATAGACTACATTATTACTTAAAGGCTAATACACTTAGAGTTCACATCTAGAAAACCGTTTTACTGATTTAAGACTCTGCTCGCACATCCATCTACAGAGATAACGCACACCAGAACACCATATCTTAGTCAGAAGAGAGGCCACTGTATGCATATAAATGTATTTTATGTCTGTACGCTGATTAATCATTATGCCTGTCATAATAAATTCTTTTTTATACAAATACTCTCTCTCTCTCCTTTTGAGCACCTCTCTAAGAGTTTAGGACTCTTCATGGCCTAACAGAGCAGACAAAAACATTAAACTCCAGCTCTTTTTTTTCCAACCACCTCATTTAGCATACCATCACAACAGTCCAGTGTTAGCGCGGGTTAGCTAGCTAGCTAGCCCGCGCTAACACTGCTAGCCCCCTACATGCGTTCGCTCCTGTCCGACCTCCGCAGCAAATACGCACTCATTTTAATCAATGAGACTGTTATACTGGCTCCGCACGGCTACTGTGTAGCTAGCTCGGACGGTAGCTTGCAGTCCGAGCTAGCTATCTCGAAAAAATCGGCTCGAAATGTACAGCTCGAAAATATCGGCACAGCTAGTAAGCCGTTGGTAAATTCTGCTGTTGACTGTACGCCCCAAAATAATCGTTCAAAGTTTGTCACGGGTTTATTAACTAATGTGATTTACAAAACTTTACTTACTGTTGTTGCTGAGCCCGCGCAAAGAAGATTACGAATTACTTCACGCATGCGCACACCGTTCTTCTTCTTCTTCTTCTTCATTGGGTTTAATGGCGGTTGGCAAAACACTTTAGGTGTGCATTACCGCCACCACTGGTATGGAGTGTGGTTCTTCATGGGATAATTCTATGTGTACGCCTGATTAAACTATATGTATTTCAAATTCTATTAAACAACTTTGTTTTCTTAAAATATCTAGGCGTTCAATACAGGATCAACTGGACTTTATCAACTGGACTTGATCAACTGGACTTTCATAAAGTCCAGTTGATCCTGTATTGAACGCCTTTTTTGATTTCATCATGTCCTGGACGACTGAGAATCTTCACCAGCTTAAAATATCTAATTATAATTTGGATATGTTTACTCTCTAAGTTATGTTGTAGTGCAGCTATTATGTTAAACTTTTCTTTTATCTCTTCAAATTATCTCTTCATATATTCACGGTCTTGATCATAGTTTTGACATTCCTGTAGAACATGTTGCAATGTTTCATCTTGTCCACAGTGCTCACATTTGCCTGTATTGTGTTTCTTTATTTGAAATAATGAATAATTAAGTCCTGTGTGTTCAAATCTTAGTCTTGTTATTAATCTTTCCTCTTTTCTGCTCCTTCTTCCAGTTCGTGTTTCACCTACTGTCATTTTGATCCCATAAAACCATCTTCCTTTACTTTCTTCATCCCATCTTTTCTGCCATTCTTTCTTCAGTCTTTGTTTAATGATACTTTTTGCCTCTGATTTACTTGTTTTTACTGTGAAGTTGATCTGAGTTTGAGTTGCCTTCTTTGCCATATCTGCTGTCTCATTTCCTTTTATCCCAATGTGTGCTGGTACCCATAAAAATGTTATTGTTAATCCCATTCTTTGTGTACTAAATAACTAATAACTAAGGAGTGCCAGTGCCAAGGAGTGCGAAGGAGTGCCAAGGTGTGGGAAGGTGTGGGAAGATGTGGGAAGGAGTGCGAAGGAGTGCAAAGGTGTGGGAAGGTGTGGGAAGGAGTGCGAAGGATCCCTTTTTTACTATATTTTTTCCCCTTGTCCCAAACGTAGAAAAATATGTTTATAGTAAATGGAGCTTATTTATGTAGCGTTTTCCAGCCCCCTATGAGGGGCCCCAAAGCTCTTTACAATACCAACCATCCACCCATTCATACACACATTCATACACCGGTAGCGGCAGACCCATGCAAGGCGCCATCCAGTCCTACCGGGAGCAACTCGGGGTTAAGTGTCTTGCCCGGGGACACAACGACACATGGGGAACCAGGATTCGAACCTCCAACCTTCCGATTGGGGACGACTGCCATTACCACTACGCCACGGCCGCCCCACGGCCGCTTAATCTCTCCTAACCACATTTATTTTATTAAACTCAATTATATGTTAAATTATATGTTAAAATAAATATGTGAAATGAACCTGCATTATTTGTCTATTTAATATAAACTGCACAGTAGGTATGTTTATGTAGTATTCAGCCTTGGAAAAAAATACAATGTAGAAAATGTTAATGAACTATTGGTTTAAAGAAATTGTATTAGGACAATGGAGTCTGTTCAAAGTTAAACAGAACCTGTATAAAAAATAGAATGATTAATACTTTGAGTGGGCATGCTGATCAAAGAAACAGATTTGTCTAAATTCAAGTTAGTTTGTTATCTTGAAACAAGATTTTTCACATTTTACAAACCTCACGACAACTGCAAATGTTAATGAAATGTCAAAAAAGCTTGTTTCAAATAAGAAATGACTCAAAACAAGATATTTTCAAGACTTTTTGCCTTATCAAGATTTTCAAGATGCATTGTCTCAAAACAAGTTGTTATGTCTTACTTAGAAATATGTTTTTGACTTATATTAAGTGTGATAAGAGGTTTTGACTTGAAATTAGAAAATTTGACTTGGTAAGATTTTACGTTTTTGCAGTGAAGCTCCAGGTGCTTCAGTTGGTGTCCAGATAAACATCTTGCAGCTCAAAAGTCCAAGGCAACATCATTGTCAGCTGGACATGGAGATGTGGATTTTTAAGGCTTTGGCTGGGCTCTGTGTTTGCCTAACAGGGTGTATGGAATGTAACTCCCACAGTCAGGTAATATAATAAATTGAGGTTAAATAGCTTTACAGATCAGTCTACCATGTTTTGAGTTAAGATTGTGTCCCACCTCTCTTAACATAACAGGACCAACCTTGTTACTGTGAAGATACTAATAAGCCTCAGAGCTTTTCAGATTGCTCATCGCTTCGCCATTAAGCAACAGAGTCAACAAAGTAGCTAAATATGCTAGTAGCTAAATATGCTAGTGTACAATATTTTCGGCCACTTCAAGTCGTCCTCCCACCCCTCAATAGCTGTAGGTAGCGGTAAAACAATATCTCCACTTTTGAGTTGTGATCGTTTGTGTTCCCACATATGTTATGACCTAAAACATCTGACGAAAACCGGTTAGCACGTTACTAGCGTGTAAAAAAAGTGCAGATTCTGACTTCCGGCGGAAGACATTCCCATAATTCGCGCAAGGCATCATGGGGGCTAGGAATAAGGTCAATAGGCTTATTGAAAGAAAACAACAAAATGGCGGCGCCTGTCGAAAGTACTTTTTTTGTTTCTATTGTTTTAGTTTTTTGTTTGTTTTATTTTAGTTTTTTGTTCTATTGGTTGGCTCCTGCTCCCATCCACTCCTGTTAGCTTTTCATCCTGCTTTTTTGTCATTGTCAAATATACAAGATGGCATCCCAAATCTTGTGACATTATATCTGTATGTATATATATATATATATATATATATATATATTATATATATATGTATATATATATATATATATATATATATATTAGGGGTGTAACGGTACGCTAAAATCACATTTCGGTTCGGTTCAATTACAAGGAGGGCTCGGTTCGGTTTATTTTCGGTACAAAAAAAAAAGACAAAATAAAGACTTACAAAATGTTTATTTTGAAAATATGCCAAATATATGTTTGTATTGTATTGTATTAATAAATAAAAGTGACCCATTTGGATGATATTTTAAATAAACAGCACTCTACAATAAATAAACTATATTAACAATAATAAAAATCTTAATAAATACAATAACAGTCAGAACAATAAGCAGCAACAGACTGTTTACAATCTAACTAATCAAGTTTTTGTCCAGTAGCAGCAGTGTGGCTGTATTTGTCCTCATTACTCACAACCAGAGTTCAGTTCAGTCATCACACACTTCTTAGCTGCAGCAGGTGATCTCTGGTGGATTTCCCTGAAGTGGAAGAGACATGCTACCTCTGTAACTGGAAATACTGGAAATAAAAAAACAGAGGTAAAAAAAATAAGTTAATAAGATTATGATTTTAAATAATAATAAATTATAAATAATAATTATAATAAAAGAACAATACATGTACCTCTTGAACGGTTGAATCTCCCACTCATCATCAGGGCAGGGCTTAAATCAGCTCCAGGACTTGTTCACAATCAGTTTTAGTTTTTTCATAAAGAGCTGAACTTTTTGACTTAAGTGTTGACGTGATGGATGTCTCATAGCAAGGATC
This sequence comes from Garcialebias charrua, assembly GCA_038048925.1. Taxonomy (NCBI): domain Eukaryota; kingdom Metazoa; phylum Chordata; class Actinopteri; order Cyprinodontiformes; family Rivulidae; genus Garcialebias; species Garcialebias charrua. The sequence continues at coordinate 33,199 of JBBPBX010007528.1, forward strand.
AACTGCGCATAAAAAACATTCAGACTAGATTCAGATCTTTAAAAACTCATACAGTTTGTGTTATTGCTCTGGACCGCTCTGATTACCTGATAAAAGTTGTTTAAATGCAGCTGCTTTTAGCGGTGTTTCTGCAATGTTTCTTCGTTCACGTTCCGATTACATAGTTTCCAGCGCGTTCACGTTAGTGTTGCTGCTGCAGAGAGCTGCGCCACCAAAATCGTGTGCGCTCGTCTTTTAACAAGAAAATTCACAAACAGGAGACTGGAGCGAGCAGCTAATGGCTAACAATGCTGCGCGTGCTTCGCGATGATAGCTCCGTGCTGAAACGCGCCCAGGAAATTTTGTTCCGCGGCGCATATATTAACGTTCAATGAGTGAAAAAATATAACCGAAACAGTATGCAGGTGGACCGAACCGAACGTGCTGTACCGAAACGGTTCGGTACACCCATTACAACTGTTACATGCCTAATATATATACAGGTAGCCCTCGAGGTACGTCAGGGATTGGGACCTACGTGTGTGACTTAGGTCGATTTTGTCGTACCTCGCGGACCAAAAACACCTGCCTGTCGTAGGTCCGCGTTTCTGACATAGGTCGCGGCTATACCGCTAACGGAGCGCCGCACACATATTTAATGGCATGAGACTGAACAAGCAGACATACTAAGGCCATAAACACGCACAGAACTGCACAGTAAATGAATACTGTACTGTACAATAAATAAAAAATATAATGTCTTACTTTGAGCCGGTGTCCCCCGACTGCCAGGCGGACATTTGCGGCGAGCTCCCGGCCGCAGATGGCCCCTCCGCGGCATGTCGGCTCGGTGTCTTCGCCTGTGTTAGCTGCTCTGTTAGCTGCTGTCGTTAGCATGTCGGGCGGCGTTGTGGCCGCCGATCGCGGGGCGATCCGCGGCTGCTCCTCCGGACCTGAGACGTCCACAGAGTTGACCGAGTGTTTCCAGCTAATTTATCCGTATGAGGCAACCCTGATCGGGCACACGGAGCCAGCTGACAGTAGCCTCTGGAGCTCCATTGACCGCAGTACAGTTGTAAAATGGCGACCGGAAGTGGCGACCGGAAACGACCGGAAGTTGCGTAAATACGATAAATTTCTAATCAAAACGTAAAATTAATAATTATACTTTATTTATAAAGCCATTTAAAACAACCACAGCTGCAACAAAGTGCTATACACATGAAATTAATAACTTTTAAACACACAAAAAAAAAAATATATATATATTTTTTATCATATTTTTATTAAATATGATAAAATCGTAAGTCTGAGTTGCCGTAGGTCGCAGGTGTCGTACCTCGAGGGTTTCCTGTATATATATATATATATATTGTATATATGTATATATATATGTATATATGTATATATATATGTATATATGTATATATATATNTATATATATATATATATATATATATATATATATATATATATATATATATATATATATATATATATATATATATATCTGTCCTACAGAGCATTTTGAAGAACAAATCTGATTTGACTGCTGATGCTCTTTCAAAAATGAACCAGGACCCTTAACTTTCTGTTTTTTTTATTGACAATAAGCCAATGCATATCACACATGCATTTTAGTTTTGGTCATTGCTGTAAAAATAATAGAGCTTTACTTTTCATACAACCTTCAGAAATGGCAAAAGTTATCTGGCGTTTTTACACCTACTCAGTTGTTAATGTACTTTCTGCAAATTTCATGAAAAATAGCCCAGGGGTTTATGAGATATTTTGAAAACAAACACATGAACAGACATGCTTACAAGCTATCTTAAAGGCACAATTTTAGAGAAAATTCAAGTTTGGTTAGAGTTATGTTCTCATCTTCTAAAACCAGAAATCTTTTTTTACATTTCTCAAAAGTGATGAAACAAGAGAAGTTTTTTTTAAATGAGATTTCATCGCAGGACAAAAAAAATCACCCACAGCAAATTACTATCGTAACTTAATAATCATACAGCAAATATAATTTCATTCGTATGCACAATGGACACTTCAGGGTAAATTTCAATATTATTTGATAAGAGACTCGTGGGTAGCGATGCCTGAAATGATTTGGATCCTAATGCATAGTGAGAAGATGAGGAAACAGGAGCAACTGTGGAGTGATTTTTCCTCTCTTTTCACCTTAGTCCTGGTGTTCAGTTTCCACTGATGGAATTTCACACATTAAGAGGAAATGCTGTGGGAAGTAAGCCTGTGTCATGATGTACTGTCAACCTCTCTGTTTCTGTGTGGGGAAGAGCAGATACTGCACAGTACGACCACCATTATCAGATCAGCAGCTTGGTGTCAGATAGCAAACGAAGTAAACTCTATATTTTATCTCTACCACCTGTAGTGTTATGAAATAAATGGAATGCTAATACAAATAGAAACTATTTAGTAGAAAACCAGTATACAGTACCATACTGCTATGTTAATAAAAAAAATACAATGTGGTATTTTCACCTGTGCACAGCAATATTATTTGCCTTCAGTTTTAATATAACCACATTACTCTTTTGGAGGAATATTCCCTCTTTTATTCGCATACAGCTATAAGATTGTCAGAGTTTGACTGACTAGTATTTTTTTTAGATTCAATGGTGTACAATTCTTTCAAACCTTTGGTCCCTATAGGTTTTCCAGTAAAGAAAAATCATCTCATTGCATTGCAATAGAATAAAAAATAAAATAGTAATAATAATAACAATAGTGATTGGCTGTAATTCAGTGACTTAGCCTTAGACCCCAATGCATCAGTGACGTACAGTCAGGGGAGGCAGAGTCATCATGACAAGTAAAATACTAACAATGATAAGAGAAAATACATTTGACCACTTGATTGTTCTATAAAACTATTTTATACAACTGTTTTCTGAATTTCTAAAAAAAGCTAAGTTTGGTCCTCTGGACATTCAAAAAACAATGTCCTGAATGTCCAGAGGACCAGACTTAGCTTTTTTTTTTTTTTTTTTCTACCTGGATTATTGAGCATGCATCAGGGTGTTTTCTGAATTATTTCAACACTTCAATGGTCAAAATTGCAAAATGTACACATTGCCTGTTCAAGCAATGTGGTGTGAGGCAGTGTAGTGCTGTGGTTCACCTCTGTGGTGCTGTGTCATATACAATATATGAAGTAGGCAGGTTGCGCATGCCCATTGCTGTCTCTCTTTATATCACCAATATACATGTTTGATTACACATGTGCTACACATGTTGATGTTCTACAGTCTGTCTAATATATTGAATGAATGTGTGACATACTTCTTCTTTCTAATCAGTTATAAATGAATGGTTAAAATACACAGGGTAAGGCTGAACGTACCGTGCCTCACCAATAGTGGGGAAGTGCTGCCCCTTAGGGACAATGAAATGTCGCTGTGCATTATTCAGTTACACAGAGGGGCAGGGGTGGAAGATCATATCTCAAAACTAAATGATTTTTCTAAACTCATCATTTTTCCAAACTCATTCATCGCAAAATAAAGTTAAGATTATACTTTTTTTGTTATTTAAAAAGAGATGAGTATGGAGTTGATTAAAGCATAATTAGATGCCTTTTTAAAATTAAAAAACAAGGCTAAATTGAAATATAAGTTTCTATTTTGGTTTCATATATATGAGCATCCAATTCCAGATGAGTCAGTGCCTCACCTGTCACAAACCTCACCGTACCTCACTGCAATGCAAATACAGGTTTATTGGTATGCATACCATTGCTAGAGTTAGACTGATTTAACAGTTGGCCAATTAAATAGACCTATTTAACAAAGTTGATTAAAAGGCAGGCATATATGTGGTCAGCACGGTGTCATATTACACACGATTACATTTGAATCTATGTTCTTTGGTCAGAGCTCTTCTATAGATGAAGTGCCTTTCACAGCAGACATGCTTTTCTAGTGCAACACCGGCAAACCCAAAAGCAAATTGTCCACAACAAAACATTTTTAAGATAATATTTATTTGCCAGATAAAAATGGTACAAGCATAAATATTATGTCTGAGAGTTTTATCCTACAGTCATATATTATTTTTTTTTTTTGCTTTGTTTTGTTTTTTGAATGTCCAGAGGAACAGACTAAGCTTTTTTTAGATTTTTCTACCTGGATTATTGAACATGCATCAGGGTATATTTATTTAGTTTTATAGGAAAAAATATTGATAATATAATACAGTTACTGGGGACTGCATTTTTGGAGCTTTCCCTAAACTTTAGTTAGTATCCTTGTTCTCTAATCAGTACCTATGCCAACCACTTTCTTTATAAATGTTAGAAAAAAGTGGCTATAGTTTTTACATTTACCTTCTCAAGAAAACAAGCCAAATGTTATGTATTTAATGTACTATGACTCGACATTCAGCTCATTATAGTACTAAGTAGTAATACCTTGCCCTCAGTTCAACATTGCAACTACAACTGACAGAGCATCTCAAGGACAAATATTAACTTCTCTCAATCAGAAATAGGTAGAAAAAAAGCAAGTTAGCACAGTTCATGGTAGAAAAGTGTCAGCTTTGATAAACCTGTAGGAGGCATTGATATTGATAAAAAGTCACATAGTAAAGCCACATAATGTTAGCAGAAATGTCTGAAATGACAGAAGTTGTTTGTTGAAACTGGCTTGATGAGTAAATAGTCCTGGCTTTTATTGGTCATTAATTAGTTTACTTAGTATTGAATTGATTTCTTTACAACGGGATGAGCTGAGCAATACACACACTAATTGAAACTTGAATTGAGGCCATTTGCATTATTTATTTCTTTGTAGTTTGTCTTAATTCTGCCGGGGTACGTTCCATCCATGTTGACTAGAGCGTTGCTGGCATTACTTCTGTGGATGCTGTCATCGCTGCATAAATCCCCTTAAAGCATGTTTTGATTCTTGTAATGTTCTTCAGTGTAAGCTGAACTTTCTCAACATTATGTGTCACTGTTGCAGTCTAATTTCAGACTCGATGCCATTAAGCATATCCCAGCTTTCCTGAGATTATTAATTTTCCATATTATTATTATTATTATTATATTTTTATAATAATTGATGTGGGTGGCATGATGGCTCCGTTCATGGAGCTGTTGCCTCTCAGTGAGAAGGTCACTGGTTCAAATCCCAGTCCGAGGACTTTCTGGGTGGAGTTTAAATGTGTGGGTTTTCTCTGGGTACTTTGGTTTCCTCCCACAGACCAAAAACATGCATGTTAGGCTGATTGGTAATTCTACATTGTCCCTCGGTCTGAGTGAGAGAGTGAATGGTTGTTTGTTTTTTTAGTCTCTATTTGTCCCTGTGATGGACTGGAGACCTGTCCAGGGTGTCCCCACTTCTCACAATGACTGCTGGATATGGGCACCTGTGACCCCCATGACCCAAAAAGGAAGAAGTGGGTAAAGATGAATGGATGAAATAATTAAGTTTTAATCACGTTGTACTGTACTGTACACTATACTGTGTACATTAACTCATATGTTGCTGTGCCATTCTTTGCAAATGTCAATGCTAGAACCTTCAGTTTATTTTATAGATATACTTTTTATACTTTTTTATACTACTATGAAAAAACTCAGGACAGTATTACACTTTTATTATTTCATTTTATGCTTATGTTCATTGGGTGTTTGGTGTTTTAGGGGTGTTTGGTGTTTCAGTGTTGGTGTAAATTTTCATACTTTTATACTACTATGAAAAAACTCAGGACAGTGTTACACTTTTACTATTTTATGCTTATGTTTATTAAATGTTTTAGTGTTTAGTGTTTAGATGGTTACTGTTGCACCGAGGGACTGAGAGAAACGCAATTTCAATCCTGTGTATGTCCTGTACATACTGTATTGCAGTTTTGACAATAAAGTTGACTTTGACTTTGACTACTGAATCAGCTGTAAATGGTATTAAGAAAAAAGAGATGTGTGATTATATTGTTTAATATTTTGAAGACATTAGTTGCAATAAACTTAAATTTTCCTCAATAATCACTTTCTCTTAAAGCTGGTTAAATAAATAAAAAAAGTTAATGTACAATAAAAAAAACATGTGCAAAATCCCCAATCATAGAGACTATCCTATTTAACTCAGAGAAAAGAATATTGAAAAGTACACATCAGGAGATGGATACAAAATAATTTCCAAAGACCAAAATATCCCCAGGACCCATCATTAAAAAAATGGAAGGAATATGGGACACGTGTAAATATACCAAGAGCAGAACGTCCTCACAATCTGAGTGACTGTGAAAGAAGGAGAATAGTGAGAGACCACCAAGACCATTATGGAGGAAATATAAGCTTCAAGATGGGAGATGGGAGAGATTGAGCATGAAACAGTTATTTTGATGACATTAGATTGTCCTCCTGGATTTCCCAATATTTTGCAGCATTCATTTTACCTTCAGTTTTTATAAGCCTTCCTGGGTCGGCTGTCGAGAAGCACTTAACCATGGAGTTTCCCGCATACTGTTTGACAAACATTTAATGATTTTTTTTTTCAACAATAGCTTTCTCTTCATCCATCTCCCTCAGTGACTGGTGAAAAACCCAGGCAACAGTTGTATGTATGCATAGGCTACTGACAACAATTAATCTATAATAGAGTCAGAGTCAGAGAGTCAGAGAGTCTTTATTGTCATTTGCACCGCATGTGGTACATGAGATGAAAACGAGATTATGTACACGAGGTCCCAGTTACATCCAACAACAAATGAAAGAGAAAAACAGTAATAACATCGAGAACTAACTAACTAACTAACTAATAGCAACAAAAGGGTAAAACATCCAAGGGAGTGAATATTTTTCCTATATATAATAATGCTGCATATTTTCAATGAGATGCTTTGTATTATTTAGTGTTGTCTTAGTCAACTTGTTTTACATCAGTTCATCCATTCATTGTCTTTCCTTCTTATTACTGTTCATGGTCACAGGGAGCTACTAGCTGTCATTGGGAGCAGGGACACCTTGGGCAGGTCACAGTCCATCACAAGACCATATAAAGATGAATGAGATAATCATTCACAATCACTCATACCTAAGAGCAATTTAAAGTAGCTAATTAACTTAGGATGAATGATTCGTTTGATGTGTGACTTCATATGGATCTCCAGAAATGTTCTTCTTGCATACATTTTATTTGTACATGTTTACATATACTTTACTGACTAAAAAAATCAGACCAATTAATGAAATTAATTGTTATTGTAATCACCTAATATACACACACACACACACATATATATACATATATATATATATATATATATATATATATATATATATATATATATATATATATATATATATATATATATATATATATATATATATATATATATATATATATATATATATATATATATATATATATATATATATATATATATATTATATATATATATATATATATATATATATATATATATATATATATATATATATATATATATATATATATATATATATATATATATATATATATATATATATATATATATATATATATATATATATTGTATATATATATATATATATATATATATATATATATATATATATATTGTCACATTCACTCATGTACAGTATGTGACTCCGGTTGACACTGGGGCTACAAAATACAAGTACAATAAAAATATAAAATACAATATTTATCAAAAACAACTGAATCACGGTAATTATGTGCAAAATGTCAGTATTGCAATGGGTTATTTGAATCACAATAAAATATTATTTGATATATTCTAAGTGCTATGCAGTCATAATTTGTATGCTAGTAATGTGTTTGGTTAATGCAACTGACTACCTGCTCTTTGATTCAGGTGATTGTATTCAATATGCTGAAATAAACACATTTTATAACAGAACAGGTTGATAGGAGAGGAAAACATAGTTTTTTTTATCACAATGGATTTCATCATCAGATTGAATACCAATATTCTTGTACTTGCATGTTTTCTAATATTGCACATTTCTAGTTGATACATACAACTCATGTCTGCACATCTTATTGAAATTTTGGGCCTTTGAAAATGTTGGAAAAAGTTAGAAAAAAGTGGGGACCACACAATGATTGATAACTTACCTTATAGACAATCCTTTCAATTGAGACGTAAAGGGGGGTGGTGGTGCAGTGGTTAGAGAAGTTGGGCCTGTGATCGGTAGGTGGCCGGTTCAACTCCCTGTACCGACAACATCAAAATGTGGATGGGATAGGTGAAATGCATCTGCCTCCACATTTCATTTTCCCCAATCTGGGCCCTTGAGCAAGGCCCTTAACCCCCACCATCTGCTCCCCCCAGGCACCCTAGATAGCAGCTCTCTGCTCCACACAGAGGGCTGTGGTAGCTCGGTGGTCTGTGTTTGCGTCAGGAAGGAAATCTGGTGTAAAACTAATTGCCAAATCTTCGTGCGAGTTAGTTTGCTGTTGCAACCCCTGAGGAAGAACGCAGCTAAAAAAATAAAGAAAAAAATAAAGAAAATCAGAAAGTATGGGTTTTGTTTTACATATCACAGTCAAGCTTACTTTGTAT